>OW964188.2:0-135000 GCA_943136025.2 Agrotis puta
TATTTTTAAGTGCACTCTTTGTGTCATATTTTCTTGCTGTTTAAGATTTATATTGACTAGACCTATTAGGTTTTACGTTTCATATTAAAAAATATACAAAAAATAGTTACCTACTTTGTTGACCATGTTTTTTTAAATATATTACACACGCCGTATTTCATATTTTAATAAAAAAATAACTAAATAAACTTATAAAAAATTGTAATTACAACAAAAGTATTAATGACATTAGAACCGAAACAAATTAATGTGGCAAAATTTAAATAATAAATTAACAGCAATTGAAAAGTTAATTTTAAAACTAGATTGAAAGCTTGCAAAACATTTTGCTCTCAATTTGAAGGATCAACCTTGAAACTAAAACGAGTAAAGAATGATCACAGAATAAAATCTTGCAAAACAAAGAGCCTTGGATTGTAAAATATTGACTTACTGGAACGTTAACGGGCGACAGCGAATTTTTAAGGTACCGAAGTCAAATTTGAAATGATAAAGCCTGATTAACACAGTATTGCCGTATATTGGAATTACAAGTATACATACATAATAATATATATAACACAAAAAAAAAGAAAATGCAAATATTTCAGTAAAAGTACTCAAATAAAAGTGAACTGTACTTTTATTTAAGTACTTTTACGGTATATTTTGAAAATAGACCTTAGCGATGGATTTAATTACCTTCGTTATGCTCGTCTAAACAAAAGGGGTAACTCCAATATTTGTATCTGTTTTTCACAAATAAACAGTAACCGGATATTTTGAGCTACTAATTGGCCTCCATTTTAATGATCTGATTCATTTTGTTATACGAGTAACTATTCATATAAATAGGTATATCACTTTAGAGAACATGGTTACGTTTGTAATTTGAAAATTGTTAGTTTTAACCGAAATTAGTAAATTTGAGGGATGCAATTGTGCAGAATTAAAGGACTCAATAAATATAATACATAATATTTATCAAGTTTTGTGTATGTGAATTTATATGTTTGTAAAAGCACCAACGACACAGGAGAAGTTTCTAGTGTTGGGCAACGTTTTTAAAAAAAAATAATAAGAAATCCATAACTTACTCAATTTTAGCATCAGGTCAAAAATTTGTTACTATAAAAAATAATTTGTTTCTATCATAGAATTTTGGAAAAATATCAACAGACTAGTGTCAAAATAAACCGGGGACAAAGTCTGTACTCCCGGCGACGTAACGATAATTGTGAACAATTGTCACCTTTCTCTTAAAGCCTGATCGGAGACGAACCGGTATGGAACCGGGTGAAGAAGGCCACATACGGTGACTAATAATTACATTATCACATACTGAACTAACTCTGAGCTGAGTATTTTATAAAATTCTGACAAGTTAGACTGCTTGGCGGTTCGTGTATTTTTTTATTGCTGTCAATGTCAAATTATAAATTTATTTAAGTCCTATAGTTTAGTTTAGTTTTATTTTTATTTAGTATTTTTATATTTATGTATTTTTATTATCACAAGCCCTATAAATATACTTCTTATTTAAGACTAGCTTCCGCCCGCGACTCCGTCCGCGCGAATGTCGGTCTTCGCGTGGATGGTTTATTTCTCCATTTTGAGTAACTCTGACAATGACATCTTATAAATATTACGGCGCTGAATCCACTGCGGGTAATGCAACGTGTGTTTGCGGTTCTACAGAACAACGTCTTTGAATAAAACTGAAAAATAAGATTTTTTTTCTACGTATTTTTCCAGGATAAAAAGTATCCTATGTTATGCCCAGGATAATAAGGAATAATTATACCAAGTTTCATCGAAATCGAACCGTTAGTTTTCACGTGATGCCTGCACAAACAGACAGACAGACAGACAGACAGACAGACAGACAGACAGACAGACAGACAGACAAAAATTTTTTTAATCATATATTTGGGTTTGGTATCGATCCAGCAACACCCCCCGCTATTTATTTTTTCAATATTTTCAATGTACAGAATTGACCCTTCTACAGATTTATTATAGTATAGATTCTTGTGTGAAAAAACTTCATGATAGTCCTGAATTAAAAGGTATTAAAAAACTTTTTAAATGTAACGGCTTTGAGAAAGAAATATGCGGCAATTTAAAAAAAAAGTAACTGTGGTCATACTCATTTGAAACTGCTATATTTATGGTAATGGGATAATCTTATGTGTATGCAAATTTTCATGAAAATCAGTTCAATACAAATGCATGGCTTAACATAACAAGTTGTCCATGCAAATTATTTTTAAACTTAGTAAAAAATCTCATTTTAAAGAATTATATTAACGTATAGTTAGGTATTTCTGGTTTGTTTTCATATTTGTTTTGTTTTCTAACCAGAGCGCAGACAAATAAATAACAGCTTGAACTACAAAAAAGGAATTTATATAAAAAACATGCTAATTATAAAAAAAAAACACATTTTTGTATCATATTAAGATCGGGTTGGAATTATGTTTTTGGTATGTTTTACGCTAAAATATCCAAAATTTACAAGATAGCGATATAAAATACGATCCTTCTGGTATAAATTAAAATAATAGAGCGTTTAATGAGACATAATTATGAACAAACATATTAGGTATGTATTTTTATCTCTTCTTTGCATTTTATTGCAACAACTGACCAAACTCTATGGCAATTTCTTTCATTAAATTTCAATTGATATGTTATCTTATTTAATATTTGTCAATTAGCCAACATTAGGTACTAAAAATCTTCCATATAGGGTATTCAATAAAATGTACATAAGGCCTATGCATTTTTGTTTCCACCTGGAACTTTAAAGTTAGGCCAAAATATCTTTCCAGCCCTTCATTTGATCACATCAACTGTCCTTTTATCAGGTTTTTCGCAAAATTTTCGTCAAATCGATGCTGACTGATTGACAACTGACTGTGGATTCCAAACACTGTCAGATACTTCAGTTCCTCGTCTTTAAGGTGAGCGTCCGTAGTCACCGGTTTGAGCGAAATTTTTAAACAGTTATAAAATATATTCGTATAAAATCTTCACCAAATTCATGACTATAACCCATTCTACCTGGGCTTCACACGACATGGTTTTTTCTTTCATTCTCCTGTCAGACGTCACGACATCATTTACTCCTTTTTTTACCGATTAAAAATATAAATAAATGAAAAAAAAGAGACTCACTGGGCATCATTTCAACGTGTGATGATGTGTCCATGATATTGTGGTGATGCAACATATCGGGTGGGGACTGCACCAGTCCACCACCGCCCCCGCTGGCCATCACCATCACTGACGCAGTTATATCTTCACCGGTGATCACCTTTAATACTTTATGACCAAAAGTCCTTTACAAAATCCCGGAATTTTGATGAAATTTTAACCAAATAATCTTTTGTTTTTTAGCTTTATCCGAGTCGTGTTGTTTAAAAACCGGTTCCAGTTGTTTATTTACTGCAATGACATCACACTTTATGAATATAAATGTATTTTCTATTCAAGAGTCTACGTTACACACGCAAAAGTTATTTTTCAATTTTTTACACTATAGTTTCTATCACAAAAGGAATACACCAAAAATGTTGTTTAGGCTTAAATAAAAATTCCACTAATTACGGTTAGGCACTTCGACATATTTATTTCTACAAAAAAAAATGTTCTCTATCACGCACGTCGTGTCACCGCGCCGGCCAAGCCCACACTGCCGTATTATATCTATAATTCTATGGATCGACTCGAAAGCGCATGATCAAACCGTCTTCGCCTCCCATTGGTGGGTTTCCAGAACGCCTATCGGTTACCGCTACGCTGATTGGCTGATAGCTTCCCATTTTCCCGCCCAAATCGACGGTGCCCTTACAAAATGGCGTTCCCTATAGCCTTTTGATGCTTTTTTGAACATTTTATTCGGTAAAAAATAATCCGGTTCGGATATAATGAGCATGATTTATGATTTTGATCCGTGGACTTGGTTATTTCGTTTTTTTTCGTTCTTTTACGTTTTTTTTTTATAATCTTGCCATGTTAATCTTTGGTGTTTCGTGTTCTGTTTTTGATTAATCGTGAGCCAATTTTTATTTGATCCGGTCCGTGTGTAAAAGGCATTAAGTATTTGTGTTGTTTCTGTGAATTTTAAATACGTCGCTATGCTTATGTTTCGTTGTGGAATAAGCAGAGGTGGATAGACTTCGGGTAGGTAGATGGGAGGTGCAACTTATTGATCGTGTTCCACTTCTGTGTCGGATGGGGATGAGTCTAGGGTGGACAACAGCTGTTCGTCAGTGTGAATTGTTGAAATAGGTCACTAATAACACCGACTATTCTCTTCCTTAAGTTATTTTATGACGGTTTTAGCCGTTATTTCTATTTGATGTCAAAAATAGTCCTGCGAAGTGACGCAATATTAGGTTTTTTTTTTGTTTTTTTTTTTCTAAAGCTAATCAAAACGAATATTTATTAATTTTAGACAGTTATTAAGCTATCCACTTCTATGTTACTTCCAGGTGGGTAAAAAAAATACTTATTTCCAAATTAACATACCGGTTTTCAACGGACAAAATAATAATCTAGAATAGAATAGAATATACATTTATTTAGAAAATATTGGTGGTACATAAATGTTAAAAGCATATTATAGTTCTAGCATATTTTACCGTCCTGTACTTATTTGCAAAACATTTTCAATTTTTAAAGAAACACAGATTTACAAACTAGTTAAAGAGATTATAGTTTAAAAAAAACTAACACATTAGGTATCTTCCACACTGTTATATTACTAACAGATACTGTAAATTCTTCCGAACTGCTAATAATTCAAGCAAATATTTGTATACCAAGTTATATTGACACTTATATCTATTAGACTTAAGTACTCATGAATCACGATCTATTTATAACTTGTAAATATTTAATTCGTGCTTCAAAAATGTAATATCATAAATTAAAAACATCATATTTTTATTTTTTATAAAATCAATCTTTATTTTTAGTCAGAAAAATGTTTATTTTTAGTTAAAATTATTTTAAATTTAGCGCAAGTTAATACTGTGAGCGTTCTTAAGACTTGTTCAAATTATTATTTTATTTTAGTTAAGGCGAGCGATTTATTTTTAGTTTAGTCTATTTTATATTTAGGGCACTTACTTTACACTCACGCACTTAACGCTACAAGTTCTATTTTTACTAAGTGACAAGTGACAATAATTTATGACTTTAACAAAATGTCTTTAGATAAACATTGATAGATTACCGATAACTTTGTTAACATCTAATAATGTAAAACACGGTGTTTGTAGTTGCACTCCTCCGAAACGGCTCGACCGATTTTAATGTTTTTTTGTAGTAGATCGGTATGAGAATATGCCATTTTTTTTACGTGGTAAAATCATCAAATGAGTCCTCCCACCCAGGGCAGAGCGGGAGGGACTGTCAGACTCGTACTGACTAAAATCCACGGTGTCCTTCAATAGCCCTTTACGTTCCGGGGTCACGGTAATTCGTACAGTCCCGCGACCATGAGAATATGCCATAAAAATATTTTTCACCGTCATACCCTTTTTTTTACGTGGTAAAATCATCAAAATAGTGCTGGGAGAGGACGGGAACAGAGCAGGACGGGAGAGACTGTCAGACTTGTACTGACTAAAATCCGCGGTTATTCCAATAGCTCTTTACGTGGCAGGATTGCGGTTACTTGAAGAGATAATCCCGCGACCCCGGCAGGCTTTAGCCCTCTAAGAGGGGTCCCGTGATATTGCAGTTGGCAGTAATGTGTCGCTCTCTCTCCCTCCGTATATTGCAGACAGCTCTTTGAGACGCGCGAGGAGAACGACGCGCCGTCGACCCGGGCATGGTCTATAATCGGACGGCGGGTCGCCCGTCCGCATGCTCGCCTACTGTGGCCGGAAATCGCCTCGCACTGTCACACCACTACCACTAAATGTTCGATTCCCAGTAAAGTGGGGATGGCTCAGCTAGTTTTAGGGTTCGGTACCCCAAGAATAAAACGGGGCCCTGTTACTAAGACTCCATTGTCCGTCTGTCTCTCTGTTCGTCTGTCAGCAGGCTGTGTTTATTGAAACTGTTGCCGTTATAACAACATATTCACAGAATATTGAGTTAGAAAATAAATAATAAAATAAATAAATATTCCACAACTATCACACAACGCCATCTAGTCCCAAGCTAAGCAGAGCTTGTGTTATGGGTACTAGACAACTGATAAACATACTTATATATTTCTAAATATTATATATTAATAAATTACACCCAGACACAGAACAAATGATCGTGCTCATCACACAAACATTTGTCCTGGGTGGGAATCGAACCCACGACCTCCGGCATAGCAGTCAGGGTCACTAACCACTAGACCAACAGGCCTGTGTTGTTAATAAAACAAATATTTCAAAGGTTTTTTACGTATAAAGAAGGTAAAAAAAAAAAACTCCTAAGTAATCCATACGCAATTAAATTAAGTCATTAGGTAACTGTCAAAAGGACAGAAAATGTCATTAAAATAGTCCATTTTACTGGCCATTATTTTGCTAACAAGCTTCTCACTTGCCTAAAAGGCGTCGAAGACACCTTTTGCAAAAAACTATCACCAATTTTCCCCTAATTACTCTTTTACATCTCTTCATCAACGATGTGTGAGGTGACGTAAAAAAATGGCGCCGAGAGTTCGCGCCAAAAAGTCGTTAAGCACAGATAAAATAGTGCCACAGATAACTTCTTATCTTGACGCAGATGTTAGGCTGAATGGATTTTTAAAAGAAGTTATTTTTGGCATTTCCTTTTCCTATTCTTAGTTTGGTTCTTTAAGTATCTTTTTTTAATGTAGATAGTGTATGGATTGCGTAATGGTGGATAATTGTTAGGGAATTTTAATTCGCGGTGTTTTTGTCTTTAATTTTTGAAATCATTATCAGCCTATACATGTTCCCGTTGCTGGGACACATGCCTCCTTTTTGTGAAAAGAAGTGGGACATAATCCACCGCGTGGACCCAGTGCGGATTGGTAGATGTCACATGTCTTCGAATATTTGGTTCTAGGACATGCCGGTTTCATCACGATTTTTTCCTTCACAGTTTTGGGAGCAGTGGTGAAGAAATAAATTACATAAAGTAATGCGCTTGGCTGGGTTCAACCCCACGACCTACAACTAGTAAATCGGGGCCGATACCACTGGGCCACCACCGTCTAATAATAACTAATTTTTTTCTATTAATATTCTCACTCTAATCAAGAAATTAAAAAAAATTGAATTTGATCAAAAGATAAAAAATAAATTTCAACCGTATTTGTTTAACCCTACAACTAATGAGGGTTACATTTCTAATCATATAAAAGCCTGAATCATGAAATCATAATAAATCTAAACCCACTTTCTTCATTAACTTCACAAAAGCTCCCCGAACACCCAAAATTGAAATCACAAAAATCGATACAGCAATTCCCGAGATGACTTCACAACACAAACACATTAACATGCTTACACAAAGAGAATTAATATTCCCCATTCTCGATACTTTTCCACCGGAACCGGATACGGGGAGGAAACGGAAACGGTCCGGAAGCGGCTGACCGGCCGGAAGTGACGTAGACGTCTTATTGATTGCGGCTAATTCATTTTATTGTCTTGGAGATGTTTGGAAGAGCTCTTTAATAGTCATTTTAGTTCGAAAGAGACTTTTTTTAGTGTGCAATTACAGTGGCGAAGAGTGGGCAGCGGGAGCGGGTGGCGGGCCACGAAACAGATTTCCGCTCACCCGCTCCGCCCGCACTTGGTGCACCTTAGTCAAAAACTATGTGTTTGCGTTACCCGCCAGCGGATTCCGCCGCTGCCTGCCCCGCTGCCACTGTAATTGCACACTTTTTTTATCGAGGTAAACTTATTAAATGAGTCCTCCTACCCAGGGCAGAGCGGACGAGACTGTCAGACTCGTACTGACTAAAATCCACGGTGTCCTTCAATAGCCCTTTACGTACCGGGGTCAAGGTAATTTGTAAGTTGCGGGACTTACAAATTACCTTGATTTTTACCCCGGCAGGCTTTGGTCCTCTACAGGCCCAGTTTGCACACTTACCAATTACACACTTAGATATTATTCTCTGGTCTGTTTTATAGGACTTCGGTATGATGGCACGATAAGTGTAGTGGCTGAGCGATTGGACTGCTGCGCTGCGTGTCGCAGGTTCGATTACCGCACGGAGTCAATATTTGTATGATCTACTCGTACTGGTGTTAGTATGCTAGTTTATATGTTTGTAAACGGATCTGAGATCTGTTTGAAATTTTGGAAAAGTGTAAGAGGCAAGCTGAAAACTGGCTCAATACTTCTTCAATTATGTCTAAACACAGATATGCTGACCTGGCTGAGCAAAAGTGGTCTTGAACCAAGCGAGACGTATTTAAAGATGCGATTTTTTGGTCTAAAATCTACGTTCCTTCTATAGGCCTTTACGTTCCAATGTCGTTAAACAACGTTTTTTTTTTGTGATAAAATCATCAAATGAGTCCTAACACCTAGGGCTGCGGGCATGCGGGCAGCGAGCAATGGGCGACTCGCTGTCCGACCATGGACCATGCCCGGGTGGACGGCGCGTTGTGTTCCACGCGCGCCTCAAGGAGTGTCAGCATAGTGACGGGGCCTGTAGAGGGCCAAAGCCTGCGCGGGAGGCGCGGAGGGACTGTCAGACTCGTACTGACTAAAATCCACGGTGTCCCTTTACGTACCGGGGTAATCATAAGTCGCGAACCCGACAGGCTTTGGCCCTCCAGAGGGGGGCCCCGTCATTTTTGCTGACATTTTTTTGAGGCGCGCGTGGAACACAACGCGCGTCGACCCGGGCATGGTCCATGGTCGGACAGCGAGTTGCCCATTACCTACTCGCTGCCCGCATGACCGCGCCTACGGTGGCCGGAGATCGTCTTGCGACGTCTGTCGCCGTGGGCGTCTACCACCGCACTGTGAAATTGTGTACAATCATTTTCACTTTATTTCATATGGACATTTTGTTACTTGATCTTCATAACGAAACTTTTGACTTTTTTCATTTGCACAATTTAACACTTGGACGAATGTTACCATAATTCGAAATCTTCAGTCAAATAGCCAATTCTGTTTTCAAAACTCCCGTCCTTCTTATTACATCACACTATTACAGCCCTTTCACACGGCAGTACAGTTTTTAACAGGATCCCGTTTTCTGCAGGATCCCGTTTGATGGCGAATGTGTTTATATGCTAGCGTTCACACGAGCATCCCGCATGCGGGATCCTGCAAAAAACCGATCCGGTCGAATTGTGCCGTTCGGTTTTGTCACTAGAAACTGGATCCGAAGTCCAGTAAAAAGCGGGATCCCGTTTAATCACACATATATTTCAATACCAGTGTTCACACGGCTTCCTGCGTGCGGTTTTTTGCTGGACACTGTTTTTTGCGGGATAGTGGAGTGGCGGCAGCCCCGCCCCGCGCCCGCCGCGCCACCCACGCGTATTTATTGTGTTTATTTATTTATTGCGTGTATTAATATTAACGATTATCTTGTGAAAATATCATACATATTTAACTTATTATGTTTGGTAATAAATATTAAACTTTTAATATGAGTTTCATTGCTAACTTTTCTTCAGGTGTGATGCTTTTTCTCATATTTGTATCACGTTTTTTTAAATCTTCATTCACCCTTTTTAAATGGTCGTCAATTGTGGTCATACTCATTCTAAAATAATCAAAAAAATTTGACTCATCTCTTCTCAAATCGCTCATAAGACTCCGAAAAATAGGTACCCAAATTCAAACGTTGTGTCAAAATAGGATGAACCCATAATCTTCTATTTCGCTGCCGACGCCGAAAATACTAATAGAAAATTAGGAAAGTATTTTCACTTGATAACCGGCGAAGGAATGGTAAAAAAAACTGGATGCAACCATGTTCATACGGCAGTCTAGTTTTGCGGGACCAGCTTTTTACTGATTCCAGCAATTCTGAATTGCCATGTAAACACAGCGTCCAGTTTAGCAGGATACCGTAAAAAGCCGATCCTGCAAAACTGGACTGCCGTGTGAAAGGGCTGTTACGGTGACATATTACCGTAGACGCCGGCGCCGCTTGTGTGAGGTCGCCCTAATAGTTTTTTGCTCGTAAACACCGCACATTCCAACGCGGTGATAATGTTAATTGGTTGGTGACATCTTAGTTCGGATGCTGCGATTTTTTATGAAGATCTTTTGGTTGATTTGATTTTTTTTAAATGTTGCCCTACATTAGACATTTCTCTTGTATTGTGGGTGCGTTTACAAACATAGAAACTCACATACACAAAAACCTAAAGCCGGAACAACTAATTGCAGATCATACAAGTATTTGTTCCGTGCGGAGATCGATCCCGGAGTCCGCTGCACAGCAGTCGATCAGCCACTGAGCCAACCGTGCCGTTTTAAATTGAAAAAAGGTAAGTATCTTATAAGTAACCAATGACGAGTTTGTACTTAATCTATAAGTACATATAATAAATCTGTAGAAGGGTCAATTCTGTACATTGAAAATATGGAAAAAATAAATAGCGGGGGGTGTTGCTGGATCGATACCAAACCCAAATATGTGATTAAAAAAATTTTTGTCTGTCTGTCTGTATATGCAGGCATCACGTGTAAACTAACGGTTCGATTTCGATGAAACTTGGTATAATTATACCTTTTTATCCTGGGCATAAAATGGGATACTTTTTATCCTGAAAAAATACGTAGAAAAAAATCTTATTTTTCAGTTACTACAGAACGCGAGCTCAACAGCAGTAGCTCAATAGAGGGATCTCCTTAATTATTATAGGCTTAGCCGTATTTGGGTCCAATAGATATTTATAAGATGTCATTGTCAGAGTTACTCAAAATGGAGAAATAAACCATCCACGCGAAGACCGACATCCGCGCGGACGGAGTCGCGGGCGGAAGCTAGTTAATAATATCTGATACTATAAAAGGTGTTAACAACACTAATTAATGGAAATCAGTGAAAATAAGCATTGTGAGGCAACTGATTTCAGTGCACTACCTCTTATAGAGATCGTGCCCGCGAAATTCCCAATAACTTTGGCCGAAATGAGATTCAAACCCGGGACCTTATGCTCAGTAGTCAACCTTGCAACCAACGAGTCGGTGTCACCACTAATTGAGGTCACCTATGGCACAGTGGCTGAGCAATTGGACTGCTGGTTTTTTTTTACGTGGTAAAGTCGTCAAATGAGTCCTCCCACCCAGGGCAGAGCGGAAGGGACTGTCAGACTCGTACTGACTAAAATCCACGGTGTCCTTCAATAGCCCTTTACTTTCCGGGGTCACGGTAATTCGTACAGCCCCGCGACCAACGATCGGACTGCTACGCTGCGTGTCGCGTTTACGATTCCGGCATAGAGCAAATATTTGTAAGATCAACAAATAGTTGTTCCGGGTCTGGGTGTTGTGTATGTGAGTTTAAATGTTTGTAAACGCACCCACGATACAGGAGAAATTACTAGTATGCGGCAAAGTTAAAAAATAACATTGTTAATAAAAACGGGAATCTATATATATAAAAGGAGAACTGACTGACTGATATATCAACGTACAGCCGAAACTACTGGGGCTAGGAATGTGAAATTTTGCACACGGCTTCCTATTATAATGTAGGGGAGCACTAAGAAGGGGTTTTTGGAAATTTAACCTTTAAGGGGGTGAAAAGGGGGAATTAGGAAAGTACGTAACCCACGCGGACGAAGTCGCGGGAAAAGTGCTAGTAATATAATAATAATAACACCTTAAGAGGCTCTCGTTGTGCAGCTGGTTTAAGGGCTTGATGCAGAAAGCAGGTTTTGGACACGGCGCGCATTGTGAGGAGGTTCTTCTCTCTATACTAGCCCGAACCACCGGCACCTTGGACCCTGTTCCCGATGTTGGTGGACCACTATTTTTTTTTTAATGTTTTTTTTTGTAATTTCTTTTTTGTAAAAATATTTAAAAATGTAAACAGATAGGAAAAAAAAAATGAATAAAGGAAATACGGGAATAACTCTACACATAAGGTGTGTGTGTGTGTGTGTGTGTTTGTGTGAATGAGTGTGAGACGTTAATTGTGTGTAGCAGGAACTAATTAAATTAGTACAATTTGACACACTGCTTTGAAAGAAAGATGTTTAACGGTTTGGAGTTCCGTATTCATATGGAAAAGCCCTGTCCCTGATACGAATAACGTAATTCCTTCTAATATAAATTATAAATGCGAGTGTGTGTTTGTGTGTATGTTCCGTTTTCACGTCACAACGGCAGAACCAAAATTTATGTTTTATTTTTGCCCTGGGGGCCTACCATGAAGTCTTAGAGAGAGAGTAGTTCCACGGTGGGAAAGGGACAGAGCTATACAAGTCGTCTAGCGCCATCTCGTTGTAGGCCACCTGAAATTACTTCTACGGTCTACTTTAGAGACGATTATAGTCTTTAAACACCATTTTTTTTAACATGGTAAAATCATCAAATGAGTCCTCTCACCCAGGGCAGAGCGAGACGGACTGTCAGACTCGTACTGACTAAAATCCACGGTGTCCTTCAATAGCCCTTTAGGTTCCGGGGTCACGGTAATTCGTGAGTCCCGCGACCCCGGCAGGTTTTGGCCCTCTACAGGAGGCCCCGTCACAATCGTTTCTACCATAGAAACGGTTATTGGCTTTATGTGTATGGGGGCGCAACAGGTAATTCTGCTATTTTCTAACGTCTAAGAGACCATTTTTATCGTCCATGATGAAGGTCGGGGTATTAATTGACATTTTATACTAGAGCTTTTGCAAAAAACGTCTATAAATTATTGTTTATGAAATCACAATATCATGAAAGTTTTATGCTATTTGAAAAGCTACGGAACCACCATTTAATTGTCTCGATCGGAGCTCTCTCTTCTAACATAATACGTTAATTAGATAGACAATGTTCGGTCTATTTTAAACGATTTTGTTAACAACTGTAGTCAATATTTTCATACAAGTCCCGAGAGAAAATTTAATAAAGTGGTCAATTGGTCATGTTTCTAAAATTAACAGGTTTATTATTAAACTCACTGTTCTATTTGAGTTGTGTGTTAAGCCGCGCTTGCCGAGGTTGGTTTGTGGATGGGTGACCATTTATCATAGCGAGTTTCCTCCGTGGCTCGGAAAGCACGTAAAACCGTTGGTCCCGGCTGTCATATCTAGATCTGTGACAGTCGTTACTGTTAGTCGGAAGCTCATAAGTCTGACAACCAGTCTTACCATGGGATATCGTATTACCCAGTTACTGGATTGTGGAGGTCCGATAGGCGGTCGCTCCATGTAAAATACTGGTATTCAGCTGCATCTAGTTCGTCTGGAAATTGATATTTGACATTATTGGGAAAAGATAGGCAAATGATGATGACATTAATAAAACAGTTTTCAGCACAGGTTTATTCATGTCAGCTTTTTCCAAAATTAACAAGGAGCACTATCTATTTAAAAATCTATACATATAATAAATCTGTAGAAGGGTCATTGAAAATATTGAAAAAATAAATAGCGAGGGCTGTTGCTGGATCGATACCAAACCCAAATATGATATTTAAATAAAATTGTCTGTCTGTATGTGCAGGCATCACGTGAAAACTAAAGGTTAGATCGATGAAACTTGGTATAATTATACCTTATTATCCTGGGCATAAAATAGGACACTTTTTATCCTGGAAAAATACGTAGAAAAAAATATCTTATTTTTCAGTTTTATTCATAGACGTTGTTCTGTAGAACCGCCAATCTCCTTAATTATTATAGGCTTAGCCGTATTTGGGTCCAATAGATATTTATAAGATGTCATTGTCAGAGTTACTCAAAATGGAGAAATAAACCATCCACGCGAAGACCGACATCCACGCGGACGGAGTCGCGGGCGGAAGCTACATAGTTGATAATAATTCCAAAAGAAATGGCGAACCAAAATCCGAAAGAAAGATAAAATGACGCAGCTTTTAACAAAAGCGAATATTTTAATACAAAAACGACACAATATCTATCTTAAATCTAAATGATAATCTCAAACATCTCACTCGATTCTCTAATGGCGCCAATCGAAGTGTTAAACGCGCCCCATATTTTGACAAAAGAGGTTTTAAAGTTTTTTTTTTTCGATGACAAAGGTATCTTCGCATTCTGCTTTGTCGGTGACGCATTATTGTGTCATTTTACATTATAAACTTTTTTTGGAAAACCTTTTTTTTCTAAAATCGATGTAATTTGTAGTTTTTATTGAAAAGCTCTTTGTGATTTGCGCTTTTCGGGAGTAGTGGCTGATTTTGATGTACAGTGAGCCTTATCTTACTTCCATTAAGGTTCATATCTACAAAACAAGTGGCAAAGAATTAGAGGGACGTGAAATTATGTCAAATATCGGTTCAAAAGTTTTGAAGGGATGAAGGTTGGCTTTCCAAAAGTGTAGTTACGGTGACTCTCTTCAGTTCATGATGGAGGGTTGCCATCTACACGTTATTTGCAATTTTTGCCCAGAGAATAGTCATAGGACAAATGCCTCTCTTCCACTTATCCTTTTCAATAGAGCAGCTGTTAGTGACTGCTAATCTTTTTTAAAAACTTCTATAACTTTTCTGGAGTAGGCCTCATCGTTAAAAAAATAAAACACCATTGTCTCTTTATTTACAATTTCTAGGCATCAAAATTTTTTTCTTAATTCAATGAAATAAGTCAAGAGGTGGAAAGGAATCACAAAGTCTAAAACCAACAAAGGTACTTAGTTTTTCCCACTTGATTTTCGTTGTCAGTATTACGCAGTTTATATACGTTTGTAAATTGTTTTGTCATTGAAACAAAACCGTTATTTAAGTGTTCAGCTAGTAGAATCTAGTAAATCATCTCTGGAATCTGCTGTCAAACCAGCATACGTCAAACTTCGTAAATCTCCATCAAATTTCGAGTCGCCCGATTTTCCCCGAATTCGGTATTAAGTTGGAAGTCGGTACGCGTCGCGCATTAGGCCCGCTACAAAGGTGCGGATTTCACGCTCACCGCTGATGCGATTAGCCGCAAATCTGTTGCCACCCTTATATTGTTGCGTTGAACAAAAAATATTGTTTATTGTTGCTCATTTTGTTGTTGTATTTGGCGGCAGTTGTGTTAAGATTTAAATAGATTTTGAATACGATGACCAATTTTTTTTTACCAAAAAAAACTAGGTTTTTTTGCTCTTTTTTGTGTGTTTATAAGAGACATCTAATACTCAAAAGGTAATAGATATGTTTGTAAACGACAACAATGTTTGTTAGGCTTTGTATGATGTACTCGACCGTATATAGGTACACATCACCGCAAAATGAACGAACGCGCTGAAATGTATTCCATTCCATCATTGCAGTTTAAACGTATTACTTTCTATTTTATCGAACTGAATAGAGCTGTATATCAGTATTTTACATGGAACGACTCCCCGTCTAAAATCCACAGCTACAACTAGACTAAGCTAAGTTTTCACCTCGCGTCGGTTATGTCACACTGACGCTTCGGTCCGGGCTGCAATAAAAGGATTCGCTATGACTTTTAAGCCATGTATTCTCTGCAGGCGGCGAGTAATGGGCGACTCGCTGTCCGACCATGGACCATGCCCGGGTCAACGGCGCGTTGTGTTCCACGCGCGGCTCAAGGAGTGTCAGCATAGTGACAGGGCTCACCTGTAGAGAGCCAAAGCCTGCCGGGGTCGCGGGACCAAGGGATTACCGTGACCCCGGTACGTAAAGGGCTATGGAAGGACACCGTGGATTTTAGTCAGTACAAGTCTGACAGTCCCTCTCGCCCTGCTCTGGGTGGAAGGACTCATTTGATGATTTTACCACGCAAAAAAAAAAGCTAAGTAACTGAGGGTAATTGACTGAAAAAATGTAATTGGTCGGTCAGTAAGATTATATCAAAAAATATTTGACACGTATTTATTCTTTTGTTACGTAAACCAAAAGGCCCATGCAACTTTTAGTATGGACCTTGGCATCATTTTTTTTTTCTTTTCGCCAGTGATTAAATTTTGACCACAATTAGACTACTACCTAATAAGTCCATAGAAAAAATAAGTTTCTAAACCGTAAACAACCAGAGATATGGCGGTTTTAATTTTGTTCTAATCAGGAGTTATTTACTCCCGATTAGAACAAAATAAAATTCCGTTATATCTCTGGTTGGTTACGGTTTAGATTTTTTTACTATTTTTTACGAAGTTCTTAGGTTGCGGTCTACTAATGACCAACATTTCATTACTGGCGAAAGAAAAAAAAAATTTGATGCCAAAAAGTTGCATACCTCTTTACGAAGATACGACACTTTTAAAATTGGCAAAACGTTACAAGCGAGTATAGTTTGTCCTTGCTTCCGACGTCTCAAGCGGACTCTTGAATTTTGATGTTATACTCGTATATTTGTAAGTTTTGGTTGAACTAAAAAAATAATACGTGCTCATTATTTTTCAAAACTAACTGACGGATTAATTAAAAGGGTATGCAACTTATTGGCATCAAAATTTATTTTTCTTTCGCCAGTAATGAAATGTTAGTCATTAGTAGACCGCAATCTAAGAACTTCGTAAAAAATATTTTAAAAAATCTAAACCGTAACCAACCAGAGATATAAAGGAATTTATTTTGTTCTAATCGGGAGTAAATCACTCCTGATTAGAACAAAATTAAAACCGCCATATCTCTGGGTGGTTACGGTTTAGAAACTTTTTTTTTCTATGGACTTCTTAGATAGTAGTCTAATTGTGGCCAAAATTTAATCACTGGCGAAAAGAAAAAAGGAATCGATGCCAAGGTGCATACTAAAAGTTGCATGGGCCTTTGCAATTTATTAATGCTGTCAAATTGCTTATACCACTTAATAAGACTTGGTAGCTAATTTAATAAATAAAGAATTATATTGTCAAAATCGCTTTTTATACATATTTCTCCCTGCACACTGAAAATAAAGTTTATTTGGAAAAATATATTAAAAACTACTTACGTTACCTTACTTTTACCAAACAAATGACGATCTACGCTCAGCTTTGTGGACAGCGACATAACATACTTCAAAAGACACCTATTTGTCCACAAAAAAGACGTCTTTTCACCCAGAAGACTGTCTTACTCATACATTTTCATACAAAACTGGTACATTGTATCGCATGACAGAGAACTGTCGTATACTATCATCATGTCACGCTTCAGTTGTTGAGTTTCTGTCGCGCGTCGCGTCGCACGCAGTGAGGCGTAAGCTCTTTAGTACGGTAGCCGCTTTTGTACGCATTGGGTTGTTTGGACGCGGCTTTTCTAGGAGAATTTGTTTTAAAAAAGTAATCTTTTGTACAATGTTAATTAGATTCAGTAAAATTCATAAACGACTTAGGCTGAGCACGCACGGTAAAGCCAAAAAATTATACCTCAAAAAATTAATTACGGTTACCTTTTCAGTGACTGATTTACTTTTCTTTGGAAGTACCGAAATGAAATTAAACAAAACGCCAACCGCTGTGGAGGTTTTGCGTTTAACCGTGGTGCATGGTCAACCTTAGTGATGCTTAAAATAACAACTGCATAGTCAATTATTTTACAAGAGGCTTTAACATCAAGTATGTTTGGCCACGAAGCGTTAAGCAGAAGTGAATCTATAGAACACTATACACAGAGTCCGATTCAGAATGTGGGCTGTTGCTGAGAAACTTAAAATAAGAAGCCCAAGAACACATTGTCACACGTTACATGTGATAATTAATTTATTAGAGAAAATTAGAAACCGGAGAAAACTGCACAAGGGGAAGAGTAAATCGCTCTAAGGGAGACCTTTGCCTAGCAGCTAAAAAAATAAGAACATAAAATCTACTCCTTACTTTAGCTACAACGCCACTGTCAAAAAAGTACCCAAAACTGTAGCGTTTCATAAACCCAGTGCGTTTCCAAAGAGGATTACGAACCCGACCCGCCACTGCGGCTGTAAGTGATAATCGCCTATGCTTCTACTTCTTTTTTTATTGTTAATTCGTGTGTGGAATTCCTATGTGCGTTTAAATTCGGTGGAGCAGAAAATAATAATGGCGGCTCCGGTAATAACAACATCCAAATATTTCTGCTTTACATTGAGGGTTTTATTTTAGGCTTAAAGAAGGTTTTCCATACTGGAGATGCAATGGAAATTGTACACATGGACGATGTTTTATAATCCAAGTTTCCAATCTAATCTTTTCTAATATTTTAAATGAAAACTTGAGTTTGTTTTTACGCTTTCATTCCTAAACGGCTTAACTAATTTCGATGAATTTTGGTACAGAGGTGGATAGGCCCTTGGAAACGGTTATAGGTCTAAAACTTGAGGAGAAATGAGATGACGAGCGACCGAAGCCTCGGACATACGCTAGTATTTACATGTACGGATGGTTGGACATAAGGCCGCGTTTCCATTCTACAAGTTACTTGTATACTAGTTGCAAATTGTATTCAAATTGAACAAACCTGCATAGAAGCTACAACATGAAATGATAAATGATATTTATTTTGTAAGTTGGTTGTAAGTGGAGCTCGTGACTAAATAAATACAGCCGCACAGACCGATCTTCTGGGTTAAGCCGCGCTTGCCGAGGTTGGTCTGTGGATGGGTGACCATATTCTGTCATAGCGAGATTCCTCCGTATCTGGGAAAGCACGTAAAGCCATTGGTCCCGGCTGTTATTTGTAGATCTTTGACAGTCGTTACTGTTAGTCGGAAGCTCTAAAGTCTGACAACCAGTCTTACCATGGGGTATCCGTATTACCCAGTTACTGGGTTGTGGAGGTCCGATAGGCAGTCGCTCCATGTAAAATACTGATATCCAGCTACATCTGGTTTGACTGTAAGTCGACCCCAATATAGTTGGGAAAAGGCTAGACAGAACATGAAGCTGGTTATAAAAAACACTTTTACACTTCACAACTAATATTTTTAATGCTAGATGAGGCCGGTGTTTCGTACCTGACTACTCTGAGAAGGAACAGCCGAAACACACTCAGACGACACAGTTTTTTAAAGTCCAGACATTTTTTGTTCAGGTCATACGAAGACCATGCGGGTGTCTGAGATGGTCTTTTGAAGAAAGAACCATACAGATTTGAGTGGACCTGTCAAGTCAGTGCAAGCATTTGTCAGTTACCGTGTAGCTCGACTCAATTCAAGCAACTTGTATACCAATGTGACATATTTGTATGCAAGACTTGCCAGTCTTCGTTGCTACTGACATTCAATTTTTTTTTAATATTCATTGCTGCTTTTATTCGAGAGTCATCAGTGTCATAAAACTTTTTCTATAATAATGAAGCAGTGGACAATATGTTTAAATAAATAAATATTCCACAACTGTCACACAACGCCATCTAGTCCCAAGCTAAGCAGAGCTTGTGTTATGTGTACTAGACAACTGATAAACATACTTATATATTTCTAAATACATACATATAATAGATAAATTACACCCAGACACAGAACAAATGATCGTGCTCATCTCACAAACATTTGTCCTGGGTGGAAATCGAACCCACGACCTCCGGCATAGCAGTCAGGGTCACTAACCACTAGACCAACAGGCCTGTTTGTTATGTAATCTTTATTTATTTGACAGTAATGGTTTATTGTTAAGGATTTTCTTGGGATTAGAGTGGCTATGATTTTGGGTCAGTTGGGCCTTTTAGTTCGGAGACTGGGACAGAATTATAAGAAGGTAGCATCAGTGCTCTTTGGTCTTCCTTAAGTAAGATGTTCATACAGTTGTCTGTTCATGGGGTAACTATAAAATCGAGTTTAAAAGAAACCTTACATTACATTTATGGTGGGACAGCTCTTAAATTAAATTGGGTGCTAGTTAAAGCGGTTTCTATTTTAAAACATTATTGTCCACTAATAATCTCGTGGCTAAATAAATACAGCCGCACAGGCCGATCTTCTGGGTTAAGCCGCGCTTGCCGAGGTTGGTCTGTGAATGGGTGACCATCTGTCATAGCGTATAGTAGCATAGTCCTCCGTGCCTCGGAAAGCACGTAAAGCCGTTGGTCCCGGCTGTCATTTGTAGACCTTTGATAGTCGTTACTGTTAGTCAGAAGCTCTATAGTCTGCCAACCAGTCTTCCCATGGGGAAGACAGTTCGTATTATCCAGTTACTGGGTTGTGGAGGTCCAACAGGCAGTCGGTTCATGTAAAATACTGATATCCAGCTTCACTGGTTTGACTGGAAGCCGACCACAATATAGTTAGGAAAAGGCAGGCAGATGATGATTGTCCACTAATAAACTGCATCAGCCACTAATTTATTATAATTATAATTAAGTGAGCCACGAATCAAATAATTTATCGATCGAAAAATGTACAGCCAAACCAAGGCAAAGTCCAATAGCTAGGTCACGGTAACCTGATAAGAAGCCTCGCGACCCCGGCAGGCTTTGGCCTTTTGGAGGGCCCTGTCTGATTGATGACAGCTTTGTGAGACGCGCCGTCGACTCGGGCATGGTCCATAATCGGACGGCAAGTCACCCATTACTCGCCGTCCGCGCCTACGGAAACCGTCAGCAGGCTTGTGGTTGTATTTAAAATGAATAAATACAATCCCCATCACCCAGCGATTCAGCATTTATATATCTCACGAACAAACCTTTAGTTTTATTATACATAGATACGGCCGGGTACGGGACCACAGACTAAATTTATTTGGCAGATAACTCCGTCGCCATGTTGGAATGTCGTTCGTCTGTCTGTCTGTCGCGCGGTAGTTTTATTGTTTTGAGGTTGAAGGCTTTGTCTCGTGATTTTGTTTAATTGCCGGTCAGGAGTTTATGTTGAATAATGATCTGATGGATTTGTGGTGAAATAAAATGTTGGAGACTTTTTTGTTTTTTATTAATTTACCACTAAAGGTCTGCTTCGAGTTTGCACGGGTTCTATGACGTACCCGGTGGATTTTCCGAAAACTCTCATACATACAAACCGTGTCATAATGATAACATAATAAAAACATTATCTTTTATCAAATAAGGTGTTGTCGTTAAGAAGTTACTAGCTACCCGCCCCGGCTCCGCACGGGACGAACCTTCATCTTAAATCACTCTATGTATTAAAAAACCGCATCAAAATCCGTTCCGTAGTTTTTAAGATGTAAGCATACATAGGGACAGACAGACGGACGGCGGGAAGCGTAAACGTAAGCGGAAAGTTTATTTTATAAACTATATGTAGTGATGATGCACGTACAGACAGACTTACGCGAACTTGTTTTATTTTTATGTTTTATACTATGTAAAGTTTTTTTTAGAACCTTTTTTGTGTCCCACTGCTGCTGGCAAAGGTCTCCCCTTTCTCCTCCCAAACCTCTCTATTTTGGGAAACTTCTGGACATGTCTGCCCCGCGAACATGATCAGATCGTCACACCACCTCCGCCGCGGTCGACCTCGACGGCGATTTATCGTGGTAAAATCATTAAATGAGTTCTCCTTCCCAGAGCAGGATAGGAAAGGAAGAAATAAAGAAATAATATTTATTGCTACAGAAACGTAGCATTCACAATAATATGCAAAATAAAAGAGAAAAATTAACGATGATTTTAAAAATAACTTAAAACTATTTGGTACAACATTGTTTGCCACGGCTGCGCCAAATAGGCCCAGTTCAGCAAAAATGCCAGACAACTAGTGCCTGACGCTGATTTTCAACAGGACCTGGTTGAGAGGTGGGTATGGCGAACCAGTTATGTAAACGGGATGGGACTGTTAGACTCCTGCTTACTAAAATCCACGGTGTCCTTCAATAGCCCTTTACGTTCCAGGGTTACTTTATGAGACAGTTCCGCGACCCTAAGGCACCTAAGGTAACCTGTGGTACCGTTGCCAAGGTTGGACTGCTAAGAAATGGATCCCATCCACCTCAAAAATGAAATTGTTAAGTATTTATTATTTACTAGCTTCCGCCCGCGACTCCGTCCGCGCGGATGTCGGTCTTCGCGGTGATGGTTTATTTCTCCATTTTGAGTAACTCTGACAATGACATCTTATAAATATCTATTGGACCCAAATACGGCTAAGTCTATAATAATTAAGGAGATTCGCGGTTCTACAGAACAACGTCTATGAATAAAACTGAAAAATAAGATTTTTTTTTCTACGTATTTTTCCAAGATAAAAAGTATCCCATTTTATGCCCAGGATTATAAGGTATAATTATACCAAGTTTCATCGAAATCGAACCGTTAGTTTTCACGTGATGCCTGCATATACAGACAGACAGACAGACAGACAAAATTTTTTTTAATCACATATTTGGGTTTGGTATCGATCCAGCAATACCCCCCGCTATTTATTTTTCAATATTTTCAATGTACAGAATTGACCCTTCTACAGATTTATTATAAGTATAAATAGATGAATCTAGACTACGGTAAAATCTAGTTTAACCAGAACCAATCTTGAACCCGCTCAAACAATTTACTCCGATCATTTCTGCATTGAAATTACCCATCATAACCTCTCTCCGAGCAATCGGATAAGTACTATCAAAGCGTAAAGATAAAGGTATGTTTACAAAACGTCCGACTAAGTGTGCGCCTAGCGTTATCACCGATCGTGTAATGTGCGGCCGTTCTTATCACACTGATATATGAAACCAGGTTCAACTTACACTTTCCAAACGATTTTCAACTTTATTTTTTAAAAGGTAGAGTGTATGGTAAGTGTATGATATGTTGGTTATTCTTTACTAATATGTGTTGTATAGTAGGTACGTATTTGCTAAACGAATTTGGTCGTTATTTTAAAAGGTACAGGGTGTTTACGAAGTGCAAAAATAACTTGGTTATTATTACCAATATGCGTTGTTATATGTATGTTGTTCCGATACATGTTTCTGAGATATTTTGAGTTTATGTGATTTTGGTTTGTAGTGAGTTTGATTCCTGAGTTGGGTAGGTATTATTTTATTTCTAAAATTGTTTCCTTGTAAATTACCATCTGCCTGCCTTTTCCCAATTATATTGAGGTCGACTTCCAGTCAAAGATGCAGCTGAATATCAGTTTTTTACATGGAGCGACTGCCTGTCGGACCTCCACAACTCAGTAACTAGGTAATACGATACCCCATGGTAAGACTGGTTGTCAGACTTTAGAGCTTCTGACTAACAGTAACGACTGTCAAAGATCTACAAATGACAGTCGGAACCAACGGCTTTACGTGCTTTCCGAGGCACGGAGGAAACTCGCTTTGACAGACCAACCTCGGCAAGCGTGGCTTAACCCGGAAGATCGGTCTGTGCGGCTGTATTTATTTAGCCTCGAGCTCCTCACGAATTTTCTCCTTGTATATGAGAATACAAAACCAGTAGTCTTCTTTTATTACGTGGTAAAATAAATAAATAAATAAATAAATATTCCACAACTATCACACAGCGCCATCTAGTCCCAAGCTAAGCAGAGCTTGTGTTATGGGTACTAGACAACTGATAAACATACTTATATATTTCTAAATACATACATATTATAGATAAATTACACCCAGACACAGAACAAATGATCGTGCTCATCACACAAACATTTGTCCTGGGTGGGAATCGAACCCACGACCTCCGGCATAGCAGTCAGGGTCACTAACCACTAGACCAATAGGCATCATCAAAAGGGTCCAAGGCCCAGTGTGGCGGAAAGAACTGACAGGCTCTTACTGACTAAATTCCACCTTTCCTTTGTTCCTTCAATTGTCCTTCACGTTCCAGGGTCACAGTAATCTGGTTAGACAGTTCCGCGACCACACGGTTTAGATTAATTCTCAAAATAGCCAATTTTAATCGAAAATTTTCTAAAATCGGAGTATTATTGTATACTAGCTTCCGCCCGCGACTCCGTCCGCGCGGATGTCGGTCTTTGCGTGGATGGTTTATTTCCCCATTTTGAGTAACTCTGACAATGACATCTTATAAATATTACGGCGCTGAATCCACTGCGGGTAATGCAACGTGTGTTCGCGGTTCTACAGAACAACGTCTATGAATAAAACTGAAAAATAAGATTTTTTTTTCTACGTATTTTTCCAGGATAAAAAGTATCCTATGTTATGCCCAGGATAATAAGGAATAATTATAACAAGTTTCATCGAAATCGAACCGTTAGTTTTCACGTGATGCCTGCACAAACAGACAGACAGACAGACAAAATTTTTTATAATCATATATTTGGGTTTGGTATCGATCCAGCAACACCCCCCGCTATTTATTTTTTTAAATATTTTCAACGTACAGAATTGACCCTTCTACAGATTTATTATATGTATAGATAAAAGATTATATCCTATAAGCTTATCTAAATAAGACATTCTTTAAAAAAAAGACGGTTAAAAATATTTAACATTGTAACTGAAGTTATATTGACTTTACAAAGACCGTTGCAATAAATGTCATCAGGACATTGCCATATTGTAATTACCAATACCAGATTGACCGACCATTTCTAACTAATCTTTCATCAATTTATTAAGTCTTCTTGATATCGAGAACTTACATCATCACGATCAGCTCTGTACCAGTGACCGCGCCATCTACCGGAAGCGAGGATAACACTCGCTGACAACCGCAGTCGTAATGACGCAGTCACATGAGAAGAAATTTTAGCATGATTTATAATCTGCATCAAGGATTGTTTTTATCTTTTTTTTTTTTGTTGTTAAAAACAGTATTTTGTGCCACAGCGAAGCGGGGCAGGGTACAGCTAGTATTATAGATAAATTACAATCAGACACAGAACAAATGATCGTGCTCATCACACAAACATTTGTCCTGGGTGGGATTTGACATTTGCCTAAGGACATTTTTAAAGACGTTAGGTACTTTGAAATTATAAACGGGAAAGTTTGTTTAGATGGATGTTTATTAAGTACTCTTTCACGCAGAAACTACTGAAGGGATTTGCATGAAGTTTTGTACACAGATCTATATATATAAAAAACGACGGGTTGCACTCTGGGAGTGCCGGCAGAAGTGAAAACTTCAATAGTAATAAACACACACGAACATTCGCGCAAGCGCCCTGCGCCGTTTTACGAATTTTCGATCAGGTCACGTGTTCTGACGCGAGTTTAAAATTTTTTACCCATTCCAAAAAAAGTGCACAACGCCGCTAAAGAAGTTTTCACTTCAAAAATCAATGCCACTTTCCGTTGTAATTTTATTACTCAAGAACGGGCTCACCTATCCAAACCAAATGTTTATGCTTCGTTGGAACTATTTAGTAGATGGTTTATGTGAAGTTTGCACAAAATTGATCGAGCGGTTTTTCATTTATCACATTTTTTGTAACAAACGATGTAGTAGTAGTAGTATTAGTAGTGTAGTAATATTGATTCAGTGGCGCCGAGGTCAGCTATAGTTTGACAATAAATTCGGAGACAAAATTTAGTTTTTTATTAATCTACAATCTATGTATATCTCCTCTACTGTAACACACGTCTTTAAAAGTGACTGTGAACCGTAATCCATGTAAAGAAGCTTTTTTTTTTACTTGGGAAAATCATCAAATGAGTCCTCCCAACTAGGGCAGGACGAGATGACTTCTGTAGCCCTGACTTTCAATAGCCTAAAGGGCGTTCTAGTGTCACAATTACCTGAGAAGACAATCACGACCCCATGAAGTAAGCCAAATGCAGGATTGTAGAAATCAGACTTCAGTTCTACGACTTACGATGTTTTCCTTCACTATTTTATATAACCAAAATAACAGTAGTAATATATACTAATATTGTAAAGCTAAAGAGTTTGTTTGTTTGTTTGAACGCTCTTATCTCAAAAACTACATGTTAGAATTGAAAAAAATAAATTGTGTAGGATAGTTTATTTATCGAAAGAGTAGAATATCACGCTATGGCCAAAAGGCGCCGTAAAGCGACGGTGAAACCGAAGGAGCAGCTAGTCAAGTTAATATACTTCACAACTCATAAATTAATGTCTCCGTAATGTAGCAGTGATAGCCGAGTGGTACGACCGTTGGACTGCCAAGTCAAAGGTTGCAGGTTCGAACCCCGGCACGCACCAATGTCTTTTAGAATTCATGTGCGTATTATAAATTAATTATCACTTGCTAGAAACGGTGAAGGAAAACATCGTAAGGAAACCAGCACACCTGAGAGATTTTTCAACGGTGTGTGAAGCCATGTCAGAGGCCTACGGGCGGTTTAAACTCTGACACCAGGTTGTTCATCAACCATACGATAAGAAGAAGAAGATGTCTCCGTAATCACAGCAAGTTACTACAGTAGCTGCTGTAATTCAAGTGTCGTCCATACTCAAGTGCTTGAGTATGGACGACACTTGAATTCACAGACAGATATGTAAGGAATCATTGTTCAGTACAACATGTGCCTTCGTGGTCGACTTTATGTGATACACTGACTGAACATGTCGTGAGAAACCGTTGGCACTGAGGCACAAGATTTATGCATTTTATTTAAAGCGTAATTGAAGTATTTACTGTGTTTATTCTATGGAAACTTGGAAAAGCGTCTCTAGTTTACGAACAAGGAACTATTTTTTTCCTCAAAATTAACGAAAAAGTTCCAGTTTACAACAAGATACTAAATTTAAACTAAAACTAAAATAAAATTATTAAAAAAAAATGAAAAAAGCAGAGACACTTACGCGTCAAAGTACTTCTCCGCATCGCTGTCATCTGGAAACGTGCCCAGAAGACTGACAGCATTGCCACGTTGGATGGCGAAAGAAGAAAGAAATCTAGTCTACTTTTAAAGATAATCCATGACTGTCCGTTAATTTAGAATTTGACGCCTAGTGCGTCAAATTGTAAATTAACGCGAGAAATGGCGCAGGGCAAGAGCTAATCATACAATTGTTAATAAGCTATTTTGTCGTAATTTATAACCGACAGATAAAAAAAACTTCGTTATAAAATATTTACGCAGTAATGTTCAGCAAGTATGGGAAAGAAATAGGCTATAAATATAAAAAATAGGCTAATGACTTTGAAATTAGTCCGTCACTGAGATTATAATAAAATATTGGACCAGTATTTTTACTTGACGAATATCCAACAACTTTTAAATTGACAAAACGTCACAAGCAGTTGTGACGTCACGAGCACCCACTTTCGAATTTAAAAAGAAAAACTACGTGTTCATAATTTTTTAAATGTAACTGTGACGGACTAATTAGAATTAAAATTTATTTATACTGTCATTTTTTTTTCGTGGTAAAATCATCAAATGAGTCCTCCCACCCAGGACAGAGCGGGAGGTACTGTCAGACTCGTACTGACTAAAATCCACGGTGTCCTTCAGTAGCCCTTTACGTCCCGGGGTCAAGGTAATTCGTAGTCCCGCGACCAATACTATCAAATAGCGAATTGTGTTGTATTTTCAACCCCTGATTAAAAAAAAACTCTCATTAGGCTGACCCACAGAAATCTTAATAATAAGGCATATTATTAAGATTTCTGTGGGCTGACCCCACATTTGGCGTGCGCGATCCTCGGGCGAGCGAGTAGCGCGAGCGCCGCGTGCGCGTCGCGCGCGCGCTGCGCGAGCGTCGGTTGTTGCCGCCGTGTGAATGCATGCAGCGTGCGCGCAACGCGCGCGCGGCGCTCGCCTTGGCGTTTAACCCGGGCGGCGGCGGCGAGCGGCGGGGATAGCGGGCGAAGGGGTAAGAACGCGACTCGAACGTCGCGAGCGCGCCGCGCGCACGCTGCATGCATTCACACGGCGGCAACACCCGACGCTCGCCCGAGGATCGCGCACGCCAAATGTGGGGTCAGCCTTATGAATTACGCAGATATTTTCAGCAAATGGGGGAATGGAATTACCTAATGTTTTGAAATTCCCGGTAACTTCCACTAGCCATAAAAAGCCAGAACACGCCAGCCATATGTCGCTCCTCACTACTAGGTAGCTATCAGTAATGTAGTGGCTCCATCAATATTTGCTTTATTTAGATAACTCGTCCACAATTACGTGGCCCGATAAACTTGTTCGCTGTATTTGTACACTCATCTATAAAACTGCGTTATCATTCGATGTGTGGCTTTCCATTATGATAAGGTTGGGGAGGAAAAAGCTTTGCTTTTTCTAGAACAAAGGAACGGTATTTTTTTATGCTAAATAGTAGTTACCTACTCTTTTTTTTAATGTGGTAAAATCATCAAATGAGTCCTCCCATTCAGGGCAGAACGGGAGGGACTGTCAGACTCATACTGACTAAAATCCACGGTGTCCTTCAATAGCCCTTTACGTACCGGGGTCACGGTAAATCATAAGTCCGCGACCCCGACAGGCTTTGGCTCTCTAGAGCCCCCCTCTTCCCCGTCATTTTTGCTGACACTCTTAGAGGCGTGCGTGGAACACAACGCGCCGTCGACCTGGGAGTTCCCTACTCTTAACATTTTTGAATTTAAATTATTTTCATGTAAATTTTTCATGATTTTATAAGACGAGGTGAGTTTTTCATGAGATCTTATGGGGTATTCTTTAAATAAAAACGTATCCTCAAACTAGATATCTATCCCTTGTTGTGGGTACGTTTACAAACATAGACTCTCACATACACAAACATCCAGACCCGGAACAACTACTTGTAGGTCATACAAATATTTGCTTCATGCGGGAATTGAACTCTCGACACACAGCGCAGCAGTTCAATCGCCACTGGTCGTTTAGGAAAATTTAAACTATCACGGTGACGAATTTTGAACGAAAAATCCAAAAAAAAAAAACTATCAATCTCTTTCACCATTTCTCAAAATGTGTAGACACAGATCATGTGCTAAAAATCCTTAAGAATCAACGTCTCTATTAAAATTAATGAAGTCCCCAACTCAGACAGACATATGGCCAAAAAGTCAAAATACCCAAGATGGACCCTTTAGAGATCATTTCAAACCAAGAACCATAAATCTTCAAGACACGCGCGACAGTTTTTTCAACGTCTACCGAACCGCCGACATACTTAAGACAAGAGATGTCGACACAAAAAATATCGCAACTTGATTTTTTCGTAACCGGAAACTTAAGATTTTTAAGTACTTATGTGTTCTCCTTTAAATAGAAGACGGATTTTAGATCCTGTTGTTGAGTTTAATGATCGTTGGTTGTTTAATTAACTAGTTATCTTTTGTTTGGAAAAAAACAGACAAAAGCGAGCTCCTGTTTTCTTGATTCCATGATTAGGTCTATATCGGCCTAATATTTAAACATATTTTAAAAGAAATGAATTGGAGGAGCTCTAGCTAAATAATTACAGCCGCGCAGACCAGGTTAAACCGCGTTTGCCGAGCTTGGCTGTGGATGGGTAGCCGCCTATGGATCAGCGAGTTTCCTCCGTGCCTCGGAAAGCACGTAAAGCCCCATCGGCTTTCAATTGACAGTCGTTACTGTTAGCCAGAAGCTCAAAAGTTTGACAGTCACTGGGTTCAGATCAGATAGTCAGTTGCTCCATGTAAAATACTGGAATGGATGCCGACCCCAACATAGTTGGGAAAAAGCTAGGCAGATGATTTTAAAACAAATGAATTGATTAGAATTATTTCTTGTTCTTTTTTAATTTCTTCTTTCCACCACTCTCCCTTAAACTCTCTGTTTTTATTTCTATCTTTCATTATTTTCTTCTTCAATTTTGTACAAGGTCTCCGAAACCCAATCGGTCATCATCATCATACCAGCCGTAGAATGTCTACTAATGAACATAAGCTTCCCTATAAATGTCTAATAGGACCTGTTGGAAGCGCTTTGCATCCAGTACGATCCAGTAGTCTTCATCACGTCGTCTGTCCACCTCGAAGGTGAACGTCCTATGCGCTTACCGGTGTATTTCATTTGAGAACCTCACAGCCCCACCAGATATAATTTCTGAGTCCTATATGGTCTGCCCACTGCCTTTTTAACCCGACTACGGCAAAGCCAAAAAGTAGAGTTCAAGATAGAAGATCCAATTGAAGTACATCATTTGATTTTCTTCTTTATTTACGCAGACTTTCTTATTTTTCCAGTCTTGTTTCGTCTGGCTGTTCCTATCTTGATCTACTCCAATTAATGTGGATACGTCATCATTTTTTCTAACTACGCAATCACAATGCTCATTACAATGTACACAACATTCAATACCAATAAAGCCGCGTCCAACGTTACTAACACCAACCCTCCCTCGTTAAAAACCGCAGTATCATCGCATATGTGCGTAGAGATTGCTAAAAAACGTTACATTTCAACAATATATTGATATTAATGATTGCTGATCTAGTTATGAATGTGAGCTAGTCATTGTGTTGATGTATCAGCATTATCTATATTTAATCAACTTCAAAAAAAGGAGAAGGTTATCAAATTGACTGTATTTTTTTTTCTTCATTTTTTTTTTTTGACTGGGTGAACCGATTTTCATGATTATTTTTTTTATTTATAGGTGCAGGATTTGACGTAAATACCAATAAGAAGCTTTACCAATTAGTAAGTTAGTACTTGCCAGCTTATAGGAAATAGGACAGTTGACACTGTTTTCCAATAAACAATAATATTCATCACTAGCTTTTGTCAGCGGAGCGGAGCAACTCGTGGCTAAATAAATACAGAGTCGATACGCACAGGCCGATCTTCCGGGTTAAGCCGCGCTTGCCGAGGTTGGTCTGTGGATGGGTGACCATCTGTCATAGCGAGTTTCCTCCGTGCCTCGGAAAGCACGTAAAGCCGTTGGTCCCGGCTGTCATTTGTAGATCTTTGACAGTCGTTACTGTTAGTCAGAAGCTTTAAAGTCTGACAACCAGTCTTACCATGTGATACCGTATTACCCAGTTACTGGGTTGTGGAGGTCCGACAGGCAGTCGCTCCATGTAAAATACTGATATCCAACTGCATCTGGTTTGACTGGAAGCCGACCCCAATATAGTTGGGAAAAGACTAGGCAGATGATGAGCTTCTGTCAGCGGCTACGCCCACTCATCATGACGCTGGATCCAGCTACTGGATTAATATAAATATTTTTTTATATATTTTTGACTCTGTCACTGAGACAGGAAGTCAAGTTTTTCTTTATTTAGCCTCTCCATTGTATTTATAATGTCAATGATTGTATATATGTGCTTTTTAAGCTAGTTGTAAGTAAATACCATATTAAACAACACTGTTAATTTTATAACATTATTATGAATAAATAAATAAATAAATATTCACACAACGCCATCTAGTCCCAAGCTAAGCAGAGCTTGTGTTATGGGTACTAGACAACTGATAAACATACTTACCTATATACGTAATACAAAAAAAATAATACGTAATACGTATAATATTCGTGTTTCAATAAATATTTTACTTGGGTTCTCAATCCTGAGTCGCGTTTTTTTTATATATTAATATTTACTGCAAAATCCCTAAAAAACTGCATTCTGCAACATAATAGATTAACAACAAAGCACTTGTTTTCACCCTTACATCTCATTTTATAAAATAATTTGAATAGATCTCAAAATGCACAACATTTTGCACAACAGTGCATATTACACGAATTAGGACATAATATTTTGAATGGATTATAATATAATTAATATTTAAATGTGTTAAAAAATATTCATTTTGTTGTCAGTCAAATGTACCCCTTCATTGTAGCGGGGTGCGTATAGGGGGACGAAGAGATGTTGATCAATTTGAGTCTAAATACCAATTTTCTTTATTTGAGAAGACTGCGATTAATTTGAAGTTATGATTTAATATCAGTACAGGTTTTATTTTAATTTAGTATTTATCTTATTAAATATATATTTTTTATTTAATAAAAAAACGAATACCTTTGCTTATGCTAGGCTTAACGACTTATTATCTGAGACTGCTAAAGAATAATGGCAGTTTTTCTACAACAACTTTAAATAAACATACATTTTTTTTTAAATTCTGGATAGAGCAGAAGGGACTAAAAAATACGTTTTTCCTTTACTTGACCTTCGTGTTTCAGGGCCGCGGTTTTCTGCTTAGACAATCCCGCAATGTAAATACTGAAACTAGAAAAAATTATGATGAAATATTTATATTGGGATTTATACAAAACAGATTTCTAAAATGTATCCTATATCCCGATCCCAAGTATCAAGACACATTTTTCTATAATAAAGAAGTACTTGCCATATGCACGATCGCTCGCTCAGCTCGGCTCATTGCGCTCATTGTGAGCGCACGTCATTATATTACGATTCATTCGGTTTCATTATTCAAATTATTTTGAAAGTTTTTATTGAATTAAAATGTTTTTGTAGGAGAGTTAATTGTGAACATATTTGATGTTATATTGGATACATTATAAGAACTGGTTTATGAATAAGTATGGTAAAACTGTGATATAATTCGGAGTTTGGGTTATGACCTGGAATCTAAACATTTTCCTGTAACTTAAGAAGCACAAAATCTCGCTCTTCTCGAACTATTTCTTGCTAACTTAAAAATGTCCTCTGCTGGATATAGACCTCCTCCAAAGGTGGCCTTGTCAACTGGACCTGTATGGCAAAGTTACTTATCCAAATATAAATACTGCCATGACTCGTGTCACACTCTTACAAAATCACGGGAAGTGGTGACCATTTTCAAGATTCTATAAGTAATGATTATTCATTCGTATCTAGAGATAAAATATTTAGGTGGAAGTCCACCTGCCTGCCGGGGTCGCGGGACTCACAGATTACCGTGACCCCGGTACGTAAAGGTCTACTGAAGGACACCGTGGATTTTAGTCAGTACAAGTCTGACAGTATGGGTGGGAGGACTCATTTGATGATTTTACCACGATAAAAAAAAAAAAAAAGGTGGAAGTCCACCTGAAAGATTTGAAACAAATGTGCTGAATAAGTATTTAACTCATTTTTATTTTTACCGTGATAAAATCAACAAATGAGTCCTCCCACCCAGGGCAAACCGAGAGGGACTGTCAGACTCATACTGACTAAAATCCACGGTGTCCTTCAATAGCCCTTTACGTTCCGGGGTCACTGTAATTCGTAATTCCCGCGAGGGCAGGCTTTGACCCGCTAGAGGGGGGGCTTGACACTCTTTGAGGCGCGCGTGGAACACTACGCGCTGTTGACCTGGGCATGGTCCATGGTCGGACAGCGAGTTTCCCATTACTCGCTGCCCACATGCCCGCGAACTATTCAACACATTTGGAAAAAGTTATTAGTACTATGGAATAGGTTGATTTACACAAAAATCATAACAAACCGATGACACGACGCCGCACCCCTAAAATAATTATCTAAAGTCATCATAAAAATCACCGCGACAATCACAGTAATTGTTTGTCCAAACAATTTCCTGATCAGCGTTTGATTAACTCGCACACGTTAAATGTATACAAAAAAAACATGGTTTTTGTTATATTTTCCCGTTGTTTTCATTATCGTTATGGGAAAGTATTCCCCTGTTTATTTGGGCTTCACACCCGTAGGTTTTTTGATTAAAATGTAGTGTAATGGTAGGGTGTACCGCAGGGGTGAATCTTAGGTCGCTTCCGCTTCATTGTCCCAGGTTTAGTTTCGTTTATCACTAAAATCTGGGAAGTGATTGCTTTTTGTATTTTTTAGTAATTATACCCTACCTTCAGGTAGGGTTTGTTTTAGGGCACCTGCTTGCGACACGCTAGTTAATGGATCATTATTCGGAAGAGTAAAGGATGTAATAAAAATATGTTAAACATGAAAGAGGTCTTTATAATTATCATTAGCCCAACACGGAATACCCGAAAACAATCAAGTATTTCATTACTAGAAACTTAACAAAATAAATAGTATTTTCCTACCAAAGTATTACTTTACTTCCAAAGTGATTTCCTTTTTACCAGACAACTTATTATACTTTTTTTATATCTTCCTTTTTACAGAAATGTTTAAGTAAAAGCCGTGGTCGTATGCCACCTGCGGTTGTTTCACACAATCTTGATTGGCTAGGTTATGTACCTAATAAAAAAGAAAAACATTTCAAAGTTTATAATTGGAAAAAATATCGGTCAAATGAATATTGTTCATGTGTTATACTTTTCAGTGCACGATTTTTTCGTAGTCGGGTTTTAGTTATTTTTTCTCTAACGTAAAAACTAATCAAAACAATTCCCTTATATAAGGCTACAATGGCATTTAAAATAAGCAAAAACTAGAGTCAAACTTATACCATTAGAATATATTTCTTTTATAACTTTTCAAACGTAATAATTAGCATAAATTTCAAAACACAATTCCACAAAAATTAACCCTACACTCGCAACGACGACATTAATAAATCTTTCACATAAATAAATAAAAAAAGACACAACATCCATACAATTAGCCAATAGCTCATCCGTGACGGAAACATTACCGAACGCGTGCGGTCACATATTGTCATCAGAAAATGAAATAAAATAACTTTTTGGAACATCGGAACACGCCTCGACGCTTCCGAAGTCAGTTTTAGGGTTTGAAATCGAGGGTTATGGGTTTTAGTGAAATCGGTGGGGGGATATTGGTCTTTTGGTTGAATGATTTTAGTTTATTGAAAGATTTTTTGGAAGTATGGCAAATGTTAGCAATGATTTGGTTAAAGCAAAAAACAAAGATCTTATCATAGCCGTCGAAAGACATTGACTGCTTTTTTTTTTTTATCGTGGTAAAATCATCAAATGAGTCCTCCCACCCAGGGCAGGGCGGGAGGGACTGTCAGACTTGTACTGACTAAAATCCACGGTGTCCTTCAATAGCCCTTTACGTACCAGGGTCACGGTAATCCCTTGGTCCCGCGACCCCGGCAGAGACATTGACTGCTGGGCATTTAAATCTTCCAAAGGCAGCAACCAAATTCGGCTTATCTCTATTATACGACTAAAATACGACTGCGTTTACACAAATATATATAAAAGTTTTGAAGCATGCAGTAAGCGAACTAACGGTCACTGTCAAGGTAATCAACTAAACTTTATCCAAAGTTATGATTTCTCTCTCTCTTTCTTCTCTCTCTATGAGACTTGTATTCGTTCAAAACGTTTCATCTTAATCATCACAAGCACTAATGTCTTCCGTAGTCCTGAATATTCATGACTCTCTTCCCTTTTGCACTTGCTACATTAGTCTTTGTCTTGGCTATTCTTACTAGAATCTGTTTCATCCACGCCACATCTGTCTGCATGAGTCCATTTTGACGGCGCCTCCCATCTTTGAGCACTGATTGTATAGACCTTTAAATACTCCAAATTCCTGGCCGTACAACCAACTACAGACCACCTATGCAAGGTCCCAAGACCACTCAAGCTCACCCATCAAAAGCTTATCCTAGATTAATTACCTCAAAACCTTTAACCCTATCACACACATGATTTACACCAACTCCATGATCTTTTTCTTCGCCATCGAATACTCCACATTCCTGCCTTTCATATCTACCCTAAAAGCCGGTCGGGACATTAATCTAATCAACACAAAACACCGTAATGAGTGGACGGGCGACACGCGGCACGACACGGCACGGGTCGGCACGGCATGGAGGATGCGGCGCGGGCGTCGGTCGGCGCGTGCGGCCTAATGTGGGCTATTGTTGATGTTACGGATGGGTGAGGGAGCGGTTTCTGCTTGGATGATTTTTGGAAATTTAGGTGATCGTTTTGGAGGAACTGAGGTAATGTTGATATTATCCTCCTTCTGACGCAATCGGGTGAAAAAGAGTACATAGTAATATCAATACTAATGGTTATTAATTAACTTAAATATATCGATTGAAAAGAGTCTCCAACCATAGAGTTTCTTGCCCATTCTTCTCACAGACTAAGTTATTATGTGTTGTGTCTGAGACTGTAGCCTAGTTCCATTTTTTGACAGTTCATTAAAACGAGTCTATTTTAAATAAATGCATTGAGTTTGAGAGTTTGAAATTGTCATAAAAGGCAAATTCTTTATGTTTTTAATTCTCTATGGCACTAAATTCAGTAAAAGTTGATCGTAATCAGATCATACGTTTGTCCTTTAATATACGAGTACCTTGTTGCAACAAAATCTTCGAAAGGTTTTGCCTTCAGTTCTTTTTTTATGTAAGTACGTACAATAAAGAGACACAAAAATCAATCAAATTATAGCAGAAAAAAAAATCCCGCTATCTGCTCATCATAGATATTTTCGATACAAGTGCGAGAAGTCTGTCTTTATGAACGAGTTCCAACTTTTGAGCCGAGCCGTAGGCGAGGGTCAATAGCTGGAACGAGTTGTAAAGACAGATTCGCACGTGTATTGAACAACTATTTTTAATACAGTTGCGAAGAAATAAAAATTTTAATAATAAAAAATTAACTTCACTTAGCGTAGAAAATTTTACGAAAATGGCGCCAAGTATATTTTTTGTCATCATACGCAAAGGCAGTGTACTCATACAGCCAATGTTTTGTTTATGTCGATACTAATATTGCTTTATTATTTGAACAAATAAATAACAAATAACAAATTTCTTTTTTTTTTTGCATGATTATTATCAGTCTTGTAACGAAGAAAAAAATATTGAATTAATACTTTAGTAAAAATGAAAAAAGATTAGACTAAAGTCTCTTTGGTTGCATAGAGAGCCCATATTAATTTATTATGTTGGTAGTACGGTTTTTTATTAAACTAGTGCGAGAAATTGCATTTTACGCACAGAAAACTCCCCCATAAAATGTCAATTTTCATGCAACTGTATTAAAAAATGTTTAAAATGTGTTCAACGAAAGTTGAATATTCAGTAGTTTACTATGTTCAAAGGAAGACACCGATTTTGAAACACAGAAAAACACCGTTAAATAATAAATCGTTGCAAAATCAAAACATTTTACCAAAAAAAACCATAAATAAAATAATATTTCCTCTTTCCCGCCGGCGCCATATTGAATTAAAATTGGCGGGAGTTTCCGCCATTACCGAAATGGCGGTTATACTTGACAAGCGTATTTTTTCTGGATGATAAATCTATCCCGGAATACTTCCGTTTCCTGGATGGGGATGATCGATGTTCCGGATCAAATCTTTGTTTAAAAGGGATGTTTTAGGGGGTAACCTTTTAGGATAAGTAGGGGATGATCCTAAAGTGTCGTCATTTTTGAGAAACTGTTGAGAGAGGTTATTGTATTTTATTAGTAGAAATAATAGTTTCGCAATAAGGATTATAATACTCCCGGGTATTATAATCCTTATTGCGAAAATTCTGAGAAGTGGAACAGTTATCCTAATTTGAAATTAACATTCGTTAGTCTAATAACAAACACAATTAGTCTCTTACCCTTGACTTCTGCGCGACACGTCGCGGGTTTAATTCCCGCATGGTTTTTTTTTATCGTGGTAATATCGTCAAATGAGTCCTCCCACCCAGGGCAGAGCGGGAGGGACTGTCAGACTCGTACTGACTAAAATCCACGGTGTTGCAATAGCCCTTTACGTTCCGGGGTCACGGTAATTCGTACAGTCTCGCGACCAATAGCAACAACTTAGGGATCTTAAGTCAATTACAGTGAATAGGTTTTTTTTAGTACGATGGGTTTGCTCTTGACCTTAGTCTAGGTCAGGGTTGACAAATACAAGGTCGACGATGGAGCGAGCTTACCCAGAAGAAGCCTGTTCATTCTAACTTTGAAGAGAATAGGTTACTTCTAAACAAGCGTACTTCACCGTCGACCACATCATAGTTTACAACCAGGCGAGATTTAAATTATTTCACGGCTAAGTCTACAGCTTAATCATCATCATCATCTGCTTAGCCTTTTCCCAACTATATTGGTGTCGGCTTCCAGTCAAACCAGATGCAGCTGGATATCAGTATTTTATATGGAGCGACTGCCTGTTGGACCTCCACAACCCAGTGACTGGGTAATACGATACCCCATGGTAAGACTGGTTTCAGACTTTAGAGCTTCTGACTCACAGTAACAACTTTCAAAGATCTACAAATGACAACCGGGACCAACGGCTTTACGTGCTTTCCGAGGCACGGAGGAAACTCGCTATGACAGATGGTCTCCCATCCACAGACCAACCTCGGCAAGCGCGGCTTAACCTGGTAGATCGGCCTGTGCGACTGTATTTATTTAGCCACGACGATTTAACTCTACAGCTTAAAACCTACATTGAAACAAAATTGACTTTAAACGCATGAACCAAAACTCAAATGCATTGAATACTTTGTTTATTTAACTTCTAAAACTTAAACATATTGGTTAATATCATTAATAGTTTGTAATGCTACTTATAGAAATTGATAAATATGTATGACTATTAGTTATGACCGCGCCGGGGATCGAACCCCTGCCCGCGGATTAGCCGCCGATCTGTCAGCGGTTTGAGCCGATTTATTATTATATGTGCGGTGGAACTAGGAGGAATTATTTTTGGGTAATATTAGAGTGAAGCAAGAATCTTGTTAGAAAATGTTTCTGCATTTTTCCGATTAGACAAGTACACATTTGTTGCCAATTAAAGAAAGGAAGTAACTTTACTCAAAAATTATTAGCCTGAAAGGTACATTATCAAAAAATATTTGGCCCGTGTTTTTTCTTTTGTTACGTAAACCAAAATTGACAAAAATACAACTCTTCAAAAAATTACAAAACGCACTCGGTCGGTATAATTTTACAGGCGTTATGACGTCACAAGGCCCCCACTCCTGAACTTCGAAGCGTTTTAACTTTGTCAATACTCATTGATTAAAAAAAAACAGAAAAATACATGTCCGTTATTTTTTAATACCCTAACTGACGGACTGAACAGTTTTTTAATTTATTTGTGTAGTAGTAAACTACCCTTTTTTTATCGTGGTAAAATCATCAAATGAGTCCTCCCACCCAAGGCCGAGCGGGAGGGACTGTCAGACTCGTACTGACTAAAATCCACGGTGTCCTTCAATAGCCCTTTACGTTCCGGGGTCACGGTAATTTGTACATTCCCGCGACTCCGGCAGGCCTTGGCCTCTAGAGGGGGACCCCGTCACTCTGCTGACACCCTTTGAGGCGCGCGCTGCCCGCGTACCCGAAACTACCCTATTAAGATCTTTTCTTAGATACATTAGAGATAGTCAAGTCAAGAATTATTCCCTCTCCTCTATAATTTAGTATATTATATTTATATATTAGGTTCATTTTATAACATGTACATTATATACATACATTTTATATATTTATTTTAATAGTATGTATGTTTATATTTAATTTATTCTTTGCACACTGTGTGTAAGTTTTGATATCTATCTCTCTTTTATCGCTGGTCTGCTGGAAGAAATTTCTTATTGAAATAAGCAGTGCCGTTGTGCTCTTTTATCTGTATGATATATGTTGTACCTATGTGTTCTGTGTGCATAAATAAATAGAATTCATTAATGAATAGGTCAATCGACGCGTGCTGAGCGTTTGCTCTCGCCACCACCATCTTCATCATAAAGTATGTTCTGCTCCTTCTTCATTAAAATATATAATGACAGGCCTGTTAGTCTAGTGGTTAGTGACCCTGACTGCTATGCCGGAGGTCGTGGGTTCGATTCCCACCCAGGACAAATGTTTGTGTGATGAGCACGATCATTTGTTTTGTGTCTGGGTGTAATTTATCTATAATTATATTATATGTATTTGGCAAGAATTTGGGTTGAATATTTAAACTAAAAAGAGAAAAATAAAAGTTTTTCAAAAAAAATGTAACCGCCTTCAAAAAGAACCACAAAAAAGGGTAAAATAATCAACAAAATAACTTTTATTTCGGAAGTCGATTCCGAAATAAAAGTTGAAGTTTGAAGTTGAAGGCGGTTACATTTTTTTTTGAAAAAGCATTTTGTAATCCTGGAAAAATACGTAGAAAAAAAAACTTATTTTTCAGTTTTATTCATAGACGTTGTTCTGTAACCACGAACACACGTTGCATTACCCGCAGTGGATTCAGCGCCGTAATATTTATAAGATTTCATTGTCAGAGTTACTCAAAATGGAGAAATAAACCATCCACGCGAAGACCGACATCCGCGCGGACGGAGTCGCGGGCGGAAGCTAGTCTATAATATGTATGTATTTAGAAATATATAAGTATGTTTATCAGTTGTCTAGTACCCATTTTTTTTTTTTATTGTGGCAAAATCATCAATTGAGTCCTCCCACCCAGGGCAGGGCGGGAGGGACTGTCAGACTTGTACTGACTAAAATCCACGGTGTCCTTCAATAGCCCTTTACGTACCGGGGTCACGGTAATCCCTTGGTCCCGCGACCGTCTAGTACCCATAACACAAGCTCTGCTTAGCTTGGGACTAGATGGCGTAGTGTGATAGTTGTGGAATATTTATTTATTTAAAAGCTGCGTCCATTCCTCACCACACCATCCACCCACTAATAAATTCCACCATTGAGTTCTACACAGAGTTGCATCTACTCCGCGTTCTGTGGTCTACGGGGTGGCGGCGCGGAAAAACTGCAATACACGGTATGTGCAGCGTGCATTAGGGAAATTGATTGTGAACTGGCATTAGGCGGCAGGGAGGGACGTTGCAGGGTTATTTTTTATTTTTTCACTTATTTGTTAACATTGATAGGTGCGGGCATGCGGGCGGCGAGTAATGGGCAACTCGCTGTCCGACCATGGACCATACCCGGGTCGACGGCGCATTGTGTTCCACGCGCGCCTCAAAGAGTGTCAGCAAAGTGACGGGGCCTGTAGAGGGCCAAAGCCTGCTGGGGTCGCGGAACTCACGAATTACCGTGACCCCGGAACGTAAAGGGCTATTGAAGGACACCGTGGATTTTAGTCAGTACGAGTCTGACAGTCCCTCCTGCTCTGCCCTGGGTGGGAGTACTCATTTGATGATTTTACCACGATAAAAAAAAAAGGTCTTGGTGTTTGTGTATGAGCGGCAACGTTTTTTAAGAAAGTTTCTTTTGGATTTCAAAGCTAAAAACATGATTTATTCGACTGCTTTACGAAACAGGAACGTAGCCTAGAAACAAAAAATAAAGATTGACAGAAGCTATCATTTCTGCATAGGTAACACTAGCACTTTGCCCGCGACTTCGTCCGCGTGGGTTACGTACTTTCCTAATTCCCCCTTTTCACCCCCTTAAAGGTTAAATTTCCAAAAACCCCTTCTTAGTGCTCCCCTACATTATAATAGGAAGCCGTGTGCAAAATTTCACATTCCTAGCCCCAGTAGTTTCGGCTGTACGTTGTTATGTCAGTCAGTCATTTCTCCTTTTATAAATATATATGTATATATAGAATATAGATTAAAGAAAAATAACTAAGTAAAACACGCCCAAAAGCTTTCAAGGAAAAATAGCGCTGCCCAAGTCCGTCCACTCTTGGGGTGGCCACACACAAGATTATAAATGCACCGACAAGATTACACGCACCCATAACGTGGACACCCCACGCTAACTGAACTCCTGGACACCCTACAGCCCAGCTATACATACTAATACAACAATCCTGTTTTCTTTGGGTATTTACATTAATCATGTTTGGTTACCGTCTTGCAGTTTTCAATTTGGGGATTATCATCTTGTTCAACCACTTCTTTTTTAGCGTGGTAAAATCATCAAATGAGTCCTCCCACCCAGGGCAAAGCGGGAGGGACTGTCAGACTCGTACTGACTAAAATCTACGACGTCCTTCAATAATCCTTTACGTTCCGAGGTCACAGTAATTCGTGAAACCCGCGACCTTGTTCACCACTGACACTTCTTTATTTTCAAGACATTCTGTCCCACTCATGGGTGTAAGAGGGGGGCCGGGTGGACCGTGCCCAACCCTGAATAGCCTGGTGCCTCAAAATTGTTACTTACTAAGAAAAAATGAAGGCGTAAAAAATTAAAATACCTATACCGTGATTATACCGTTACCGTGCCTCTAGCGGGGCCGATGAAACTATTTTTCCCATCTACCCCGTTGCGGGTCGACGGCGTTGTGTTCCACGCGCGCCTCAAAGAGTGTCAGCAGAGTGACGGGGGGGGGCCCGTCACTCTGCTGACACTCTTGCCAGGGGGGGGCCTCTAGAGGACCAAAGCCTGCCGGGGTCGCGGGACTGTACGAATTACCGTGACCCCGGAACGTAAAGAGCTATTGAAGGACACCGTGAGTAGTCAGTAAGAGTCTGACAGTTCCTCCCGCTCTGCCCTGGGTGGGAGGACTCATAAGATGATTATAAAGAAAAAAAAATTGTCAGGGGTAGGGGGGTGTATGAAACTATTTTGCTCATCTACCCTGTAGACGGATCAGAGGCTGAAGGTTAGCTGAAACCAACCCACACCAAAGATCTTATTCATTAAAAAATACTTTACAAGTCGGGACACAAAAATTACATCATACTATAAGGTAGATAATAATAGTAGCAGAACGCAACAATACATCAAAGTACATAGTTATTATTCAATTTATTACACTAGCGCTTCGCCCGGCGCCCGCCATGCTTTTAGGGAAATTGGAGGTGCGCCCCTTCCGTACACTGGCGTGCAATGTTAACGAAACACTGTTGAATTGTTGCGTTAGTGGGTCAATATTTTGATTGGATGTGTAATGTGAGTTTTAATTTAACACCTTTTACAGATAACAACTCGCGAAATATTGCCATTTATTTAATCCATTTTGACTAGAACCTACCCCAATCTTGGAGACAGGCAAGGTAAATATGATTGCAAGCATTCATGAAATATCTTGAAGATAACCCAGACTTTGGCATCAAAAGATCGACCCAGAAGCTGCTACTGTTTTGAAACTAGGATATGAATGATCAAGGTCGCGGGACTCATCAGGTAGCCTGGAACGTAAAGGGCTATTGAAGGATCACCGTAGATTTTAGTCAGTTCAAGTCTGACAGTACCTCCCAGCCCCGTCCTGGGTTGGAGGAATCATGTGATGTTATTACCACGATATAAAGCACAAATATTTGTAAGACCCACAAGTATTTGTTATCTAGGTGTTTGTGTATGTGAGTTTCTATGTTTGTAAACGCACCCACGACACAGAAGAAATTCCTAGTGAGGAGAAAAATTAGAAAAGTCAGTGATGTTCCAATAAACTTGTCCGCCACTGTACTGATGCTCTCGTGAAGGTGGGGTTCACAACTAAGTTAGTGTAACCTCCGTAGTATATTTTCTATTGAGGAGGTACCTCCTCCTGTACGGCGTGATGAGTCATTATATCCTGTAGCTACGTGTTCTTTGTCTTGGTGTGACGATGACGTCAGGAAAGTTAGTTCAGATCTTTAAGGACAAACGTTTGGGCATGCGGGTGGCGAGTAATGGGCGACTCGCTGTCCGACTGTCCGCTGTCAGGTCGACGACGCGTTGTGTTCCACGCGCGCCTTCAGGAGTGTCAGCATAGTGACGGGGCCCCTGTAGAGGGCCAAAGCCTGCCGGGGTTGCGGGACTCACAAATTACCGTGACCCCGGTACGTAAAGGGCTGTTAGAGGGGACCGTGGATTTTAGTCAGTACGAGTCTGACAGTCCCTCCCGCTCTGCCCTGGGTGGGAGGACTCATGTGATGATTTTACCACGTAAAAAAAAAGACAAACGTTTAATAAATGTAACGATTTTTTTAGGATAGGCTCCCATTTGTCCACTATCTCGTCTGATGGTAAGCGATGATGTGGTCGACGGTGAAGCACGCTTGCCTTGAAGTAACCTATTCACTCTTCACTTGAAGACCACAAGGTTATAGCTATCAGGAAACACCGAGTCCGGCAGGGGAACTTATTAGCTGTGCGTTAGTATTTGCACAACGATTTGTATGTATGTATGTACCGAGGGATGTCCACCAGGTATCGATGGCGCATTGCTGCACGTCTTGTAGTCCGATGATGGAAAGGCGGCAGGCGGAATCAAGTTGTGCAGTACCATCGCACACTTTTTTTTTTTTTTGCGTGGTAAAATCATCAAATGAGTCCTCCCAGCCAGGGCAGAGCGGCAGGGACTGTCAGACTCGTACTGACTAAAATCCACGGTGTCCTTCACGAGCCCTTTACGAACCGGGGTCACGGTAATGGGTAAGTCCCGCGACCCCGGCAGGCTTTGGCCCTCTACAGGCCCCGTCATTATGCTGACACTCCTTGAGACGCGCGTGGAACACAACGCGCCGTCGACCCGGGCATTGTCCATGGTCGGGCTGCGAGTCGCCCATTACTCGCCGCCCGCATGCCCGCGCCTACGGTGGCCGGAGATCGTCTTGCGACCATCGCACACTTACCGTAATGTTAACGAAATAATTCGACAGGCTGACAACTTGCCGTCGTTAATCAAGGCTCTGGTGCACATTTTTTTTAAGAAAGTTGCCCTGCAATACATGTGATGAGGAGGGATGATACTCGCTGGTGTGACTAAGAGAGTGATGAGTATGAATGTTGATGGATGGAGAGGAAGAGGAAGGCCAAAGAAAAGATGCACGAATTGTCTAAATGATATGGAAGGAAAAGGAGTAAAGGATACTGTGACGTCAATATAGAAACCCACATACACAAACACCGAGATCCGGAACAACTACTTGCAGATCATACAAATATTTGTTCCGTGCGGGGATCGAACAGCGACGCTCTGTACATCAGTCGATCATTCAGCCACAGCGCCAACAGTGTCGTCATACCTCTGCTATTTTTTTTAAACTCTTGGACAGTTAAACAACCCAATTTATTTGACCTTACTACCCAAACTACAGCCAGTTACTTCCTTACACTGTGTGTACCTCAGATCAAGAAAAATAGGCAGATAGAACGTGCGCGAACAACAAAGTGAAGCCGGTTTTTATTTTAGTGTGCGCGGCAAATATGGCGCGCCGTGTACGAACACGTGCATCTGTGTGCGTTTACGGTTGCCAGATATTGACAAATACTCCCACATTTTGTTCAGTTAAATTGTTCTCAATATTGTACCACTATTTTTTAAATTGGAAACGCGATTTTGCTTTATGGTTATACCCAGAGAGCAAAAGCGTGTAGTATTTATTATTTAACAGAATAATAATAAGGAATAAAAGTTAATATGCGTAATTACTTACTACCTATTTAATTAATTTATATCAGAACGGATAACACTTCATAACGCTTTTTAGTAATTTGATTAATAAACTATTTAAGGACAGGTTTTTTAGTTTAAAAAGATAAACAATTTGTTATAACAATCAACACATTTATTAAAATAATAATAATTTTACACACAATCATTAAACTTTAACAGCCTTAGTTCTGCACCAATTATATTGTACAAACATACTATTAATGTTTCAAATTGGTAACGCGATTTTGCTTTATGGTTATATCCAGATAGCAACAAATAATAAAATAATCCAGCGGCGCGAGCTCGGCACATCCTTACAAGTACCGAATAGCTCAAAGGCATGCTCTCCGTCCCACTTTCTCACGCAAAAATACGAATACAGCCCCGCGCGCGGGGGTGCCATCCCGAGACGAGACCCGAAGTCTTTACGACCCGGACGGAACTAACTAGTGACCGTGTGTCATTACGACCATAGACCATACAACATTATTTTTAGTATATGCGAAACCTGAATATAGTTTGTTCAGAATCAATAACTGAATCGATTCCAATAATTTTTACACCGTGTTATATTTTGTCCCAAAATTATTTAAAAAGGTTAGGAGTTGGACACCTATCCGCAATCATACGCGAGCACTACAGAGGTTACGGCAGATCAAAGCGATCAGCTGAAGTCGCGTGCGGCGGCAGCGCACAGGCAGCGGGGGACGGGGAACACAACCCGGTCGGGGTTGTGTTCCCCGCCCCCCGCGTGTGTCTTCAGTCGTCCGGTTGTAACAGTCGCACGCGCCTATGACACAACGCGATACGCGAAATAGTTTAGTGTGTATCTGATAAGTGATCGTGAAAAAAATACTAGACACGTGTTTCAGGTTTCGCATAAGCAATAACGAATGTTGTATAGGTACTATAGATTACGACTGTGCAGTTGTATTGACGTATTTGATTGTTATTTTTTATGCACAATACACATTCCCCTAATTCAGGGTAATTTACCCGTCCTAAACTAGCAACACAGACGATTTACTGTTAAGGTTTTGTGTTTCAAGTGAGCCGAAAATATTTTATGGAAAATAAATACCAAAACAATAAAAATAACAAGAGTTACCTGTGGAAAGACATTCCATCTTGTTTTCTTTGTTTTTGTGAACATTTTTTGCAGTGTTTAAACATACAAGACGGCATGTTTTGACTTAAAATGGCAAATCACTAGTGACGTGTGAGCGAGACGATGCGTAGTTTGGTACTGTCGCGAGTTTGTATTATCCTTGGATTTTGTATTATCTTTGGTCGACACACTCGCGTGTTCTGAGCGCTCTATCTGCCTATTTTTTTGATCTGAGGTGTGTACAATATAATTACCTACTCAAGTTAAAAGTATTCGCTTGTCAGTACACTGTAGTGCAACAAAAACTACCGCCCATTGTTTAATGTTGAGTGTGTGAAACAAATGTGTTGACTTGAATACAATATGAATTGACGAATGGGGTCATGGAGACTGGGAAAAAAGGACCAAATAGGCACAGAATGTTTTTTTTTGTAGACGCCCACGGCGACTGACGTCGGCAGACGATCTCCGGCCACCGTAGGCGCGGGCATGCGGGCAGCGAGTAATGGGCAACTCGCTGTCCGACCATGGACCATGCCCGGGTCGACGGCGCCTTGTGTTCCACGCGCACCTCAAGGAGTGTCAGCATAGTGACGGGGCCCCCTGTATAGGGCCAAAGCCTGTCGGGGTCGCGAGACTCACGCTTCCCCACCGCTCTGCCCTGGGTGGGAGGACTCATTTGATGATTTTACCACGTTAAAAAAAAGTCAAGAGCAAGCCGATCTTTTTTTTTTTTTTTTATCGTGGTAAAATCATCAAATGAGTCCTCCCACCCAGGGCAGGGCGGGAGGGACTGTCAGACTTGTACTGACTAAAATCCACGGTGTCCTTCAGTAGCCCTTTACGTACCGGGGTCACGGTAATCTGTGAGTCCCGCGACCCCGGCAGGCTTTGGCCCTCTACAGGCCCCGTCACTATGCTGACACTCCTTGAGGCGCGCGTGGAACACAACGCGCCGTCGACCCGGGCATGGTCCATGGTCGGACAGCGAGTCGCCCATTACTCGCTGCCCGCATGCCCAAGAGCAAGCCCATCTTAAATAAAAAATAAATCAGATCATCAGTCAAAACAAATATACGGGACGAATTGAGAACTATATCCTTTTTTTTCTGCGGTTACTCTATATTTCAAAGTAGTAGAAAGAAATGTCTAAAAACTTTAGGTTTCAATTTTGGCGGAAACTAGGACCACGGATACTACTCCGTTAATGAAGATAAAATCTTTGTGGACAGAAACTTAAAGACCGCGCCACAACTGTAGTTCTATTAACACGGCGCTAGTGTCATTTTCATTACATCAAATTGCTTTAAAGCCTTTGTCAGACAGACTGGCGTGGCGAATGCGAAGCGTGACGTTTTTATTTGTAATGTATGGAATTGTTTGAATCCAGTCACATAGAAAAGCGAAAGCGATCCGATAGCGTGACAGAACTATCGGACTGACGTCTCGCTTCGGTTCGGTATCGCTTCGGAAACGCTTCGCTTTCGCCTGTCTGTTTGGCAAAGGCATAAAAGAACTACATTTGTACCAAGAATTCAAATCAAGTGAGGACTCTAAGGAGCTATCTATCGTTCTTAGTTCGTGGTCGATGTCACGGGGCGTAGAAAACGCTCGTAACTACGGCTGAAACCACAGGTTTCGTGCTCACAGATTAGACCGTCTAGGCTGAAGGTTCAGTTATACGATTTCGGTTTCGGCTGAAAGTTCAGTTTCAAAGTCGACACGATTAGCACAGTGGCTGAGCGATTGGAGTGCTGCGCTGCGTGTCGCGGGTTCGATTCCTGCACGGTGCAAATATTTGTATTATCTACAGGTAGTTGTTGTGAACTGGGTGTTTGTGTATGTGAGTTTATATTTTTGTAAACGCACCCACGACACAGGAGTAATTCCTAATGTGGGGCAACATTAAGTTAAAAATGAATGAAATGAAAGTGTCTGAACTACATAAAATACGCTGTACGTGATGTATGTCGCTGTACAGCGATCGAACAATTATATTATTTTTTCACATCAACTTCAATTTTTTTTTCAAAGTTTATTAACAATTCTATAATCAACACTCAATAAAAGTTCATTAGTAGGTATATTACAACGTGACGATCGCGACACGTGTCCGATTCGTTCCGGCGGTAGTTCCCACGTCCGCGATCCGACATGGTGACGATACGATATGGGGAGTATGGCTGGCAATATGCTCTATTTATTGCATTTTAATTTATGTTGCATACATTTTTTTCTGCTTTTAAAAATAACATTCACAAAATATAAACAAAAGTGAATTGTGAAAAAAGGAAATGTTTTCAGTGAGAAGAATACATTCTATCAAAGTTGACTTTCATAGCGGGCATGCGGGCAGCAAGTAATGGGCAACTCGTTGTCCGACCATGGACCATGCCCGGGTCGACGGCGCGTCGTATTCCACGCGCGCCTCAAGGAGTGTCAGCAGAGTGACGGGGCCCCTCTAGAGGGCCAAAGCCTGCCGGGGTCGCGGGACTTACGAATTACCGTGACCCCGGTACGTAAAGGGCTATTGAAGGACACCGTGGATTTTAGTCAGTACGAGTCTGACAGTCCCTCCCGTTCTACCCTGGGTGGGAGGACGCATGCGATGATTTTACCACGCAAAAAAAAAGTAGAGCACCTTCCCTATTGTAACAACTCAAAAGCAAGGGTAGTATCACAATATGTTTTGTAATTGAGTTCTCACGATCTTCGATGAGCTACATCGAGTTCAGGATCAGTTCAGTTAGCTCGTTCAATTTCCACGGTGATTTGGAAGTGAAAATAATTGGGGTAGGTTTGACAATATTTTTTCTTGGGAAAGAAAACTTTATACCACATACAAGAAAGATTATTGGAGTATCTAAAACCCCGCTTTAAAATAATCTTAACATGAATTGCAATAAATAAAAACTTAAATGAATTTAGTCGCAATTCATATTAGCTTAGCTTAAACTTGCTCTTTAAGTTCCGGAAGTACTTCTGGAGCTTAAAGAGCAAGTTTAAGCTCCAAAAGTACTTCCGGAGCTTAAATATTAAAGTAAGTTAGTTTACATGTTTAGTAAAGGCTATGTTTGCACATCTAGAAAGTTAAAATGAAAGTGATTTATTTTTTCTGAATCTCAAGTCTGGCGCATGGTTAGTCTCATGGATTACGATGACAAACATCTACAAAGATAAGAGATGCGAATGAAGAGAAGAAAAAAATCTAAAAAAAAAACACAGATAAAATTACTTACCGGTTTTCCACTTCTCTAAAAAATTACTCTCAAAATCCGTTTTTTATCGTAGTAAAATCATCAAACGAGTCATCTTACCCAGGGAAGGACAGGAGGGATTATCAGACACTAAAGTCCTTCAATAGCCAAGCCATGGTGAACGTTCCAGGGTTACGGTTAACTGATGAGTAGTCACGCAACACTGATGTGGCTGGCATAATGTAGACTATGATGAGAAAGATTCACAGAGTTGAGAAAAAGAAAAAGACAGATAAAAATACATTTAAAAAATGGATTTTCACTATTCTAAAAATTACTATTAACCGTGGCACTGCAAAATAAATGACTACACTTAACATAAGTAAACATTAAATTCATTTGCATCCAACTGAGTCACCCGATACTCGAAATAACTAAAACTAAATAGATAACCTGCTAAATCTGGTTGGTCAATAAAAAATAGAAGATTAAAAAGATACTGACCGAAAACAATAGCCAGTTGAATTCGAAAAAGAAAACATTCTAAATTCAAAGCGGGCGCCGCCATTGGCCAGTAATGCCGCAACAATGGCCGACGAACTGTCAGATTTGACAGATGATAAAGTTTTAAATGTTTCCCGACTGTCTTATTGTGTGAAACAGCTCGATTAAATATACTTTTTTCTTGTAATCTAAGTTGAATCAACGTTCCCATAATGATAAAATCGAAATATATTCAGTTTGATTCTCAGTTAGTAACCTAAAGGTGTGGAATGGAAAGAGAAAGTTCATCAGTTCGATGTCTAGTCGTTACAATCGTGTTTGTTGTTGTTGTGCGTTAAATTCGTGGAAGTATGAATCAAATTGAATAGGGGTCTGGGCGAGGCAAGAGTAGTGATGGCCCACTGGAATCATCTTACGAGGTCGTGTGTTACAAACCCAGCCAGGCATATAATTTGTCCAATTTATTTCATAACCACTGCTCCCAAAACGGTGAAAACGGCATGTCCTAGATCCAAAAATTTGAAGAATTGTGAATGAAGAATCTACCAACTCGCATTGGATTCGTGTTGTGGATTGTAGCTCACACCAACTCATAGAAAGGTTTTTTTTTTATCGTGGTAAAATCATCAAATGAGTCCTCCCACCCAAGGCAAGGCGGGAGGGACTGTCAGACTTGTACTGACTAAAATCCACGGTGTCCGTCAGTAGCCCTTTACGTACCGTTTTCACGGTAATCCGTTTGTCCCGCGACCGCGGCAATAGAAAGATAGATTGTGAACCATTTCAAGTTAATAATACCGGAGTCGCGTGTCCAAGAATGATACCGTGACTCTTGAACGTAAAGGGCTATCAAAGGAACAGGATAGATTTTTTGACGTGACAACGTCTTATAAATTGGTTTGCCGGGTGACACTTCAAGAAACTGCGTTACGCTCCGCTCGCGTTATGCGCTCACAATGAGAGCGAGTGAGAGGCACGCGTCCCTTCCACTCGGGCATGGTTAGCCCGCCTAAGAGCGAGAGAGACAGACATAAAAAGTGAAGTACGTTGTCACGTAAAACTTTCGCCCGTATACCGACTTTACAGGCAACCAATTTTTTGTCAAAAAGTTTGACAGTCGCTTTCCCACTAAAGCGACTGCTTAGGCTCTCATTTAGGCTGACCGCATATACACATTTTCCGAATTCGTTTTCCAAATGTGAAATTCTGTTTCAAAATTATTTCGTGAGACTAGCGCAAATAAGTTTTTTTTATATTAGCGCGGCTGAGTTTCCAGACGAACGTTAGTTTTTTTTCCATTTGGAAAATATACGAACGTGTGCAACACCTAGAACACTTTGTATGACATATGTGCAGCTAGATTTCCGAATACGGAAAACGTATGTATGCGTCCAGCCTTAATGATTTTACCACTAAAAAAAAAGGTTTAAATGACCCGCTTATACCATGTCCTACACAAGAAAACATGACTCTTTAAAACCACTAAAATATTCCATATCATGCAAAGTACCATAATTCAAGGGCCATTTAACGAGTCAAGGGCCAATTTCCTCTATCAGTTAAAAAAATCTTGGAAGTCACGTTATGCAAAATCGTAGTGTGTCTGTTGCCGCCGTTTCTCAAAAAAAAAGCTTTTAACATGAAGGCGAGGTACCCCAAAAATCGCCTGTCAAAATATTGTCGGTTACATCAAGGGTAAGGATGTACAGTCGGACGAAAATATTGGTTTAAGTTTTTGGAAGTTTATTTTTAAGAGCTGCTTCAATTTTGAGGTTATTTTTGAGGTGCTTTTCAATATACTTTTCTAGTACATTTTTTTAAACAAAGAGACCTCCTTTTTCTTGAAGTTAGTTAAAATTACGGGACTTATTTTAAACCCACTTCAAAAAAAGAGGTTCTCAATTTGACCTGTATGTTTGCATGTATGTTTATCCGCGATTATCTCGCGTTTGGCCGAACCGATTTTGATGCGGTTTTCAGAAATGTATTTGAGTTAGAGTACACTATTTTCTAGCCGTAAGTAAATAAATGGGTAAGCCCATTTTACTTGGTAAAATTACTTTGTAACGTTTGTTACTTTATTTCAATAACTGCAGTTACAATTTTTCTACAAAAGACGAGGTAACTTTTTTGTGTCTAACAAGCATGCTTATTAAGCCAGATGAATATAATTAAAATAAACACATTTATGAAGCCAAATAAATACATTCTCATTCTTCAATAGTTTGTCTTAGATAAAAAAATGGACCAAATCTTTCCCTTTTCCCACTTCTTTCTAAATAGAAAACTGTCAAAATACCCCGTATCTATGTACAAACAGCAAAACAAGTTCACAAATCTTGAGAAACTCTACAAGGTAAAACAGTTACTTATTTATCCAACTGTACCCACGTTTTAAAATGGCCCAGCATTTCCTCTGAAGGGTGAGATGGCATAAAAAGCTTTTAACCCTCACAATACACATTTCAACTCTAAATTAGACCTATTTTCGTTCCGATGGCTAATTTTGAAACATCAAAATGTGAAAAGAAGTTTTTTTTTCTTACTTTTTTTTATTTGAGTAAAAATATTGACCAATTTTCGATGTAATAGTAGTGATTATCGATGAAATTGGCTCAATGGGAAAATGTGTCTATTCCTTGACTTTACGTCCTTAAAAGGAAAGATTTTAAGTGAGCTAGTAATTTTATGGGGTGCAGTGTAATACTAAAAGACGTGGTACTTTAGAAAAAACTTTGGAACATGACGGAGCCCCCTTAGAGGGCCAAAGCCTGCTGGGGTCTATCGGCTAAACGTGGCCCCGGAACGTAAAGGGCTGTTAAAGGATACCGTGTATTTTAGTCAGTACAAGTTTGACAGTTCCTCCCGTCCTGCCCTACGAGGACTTATTTGATGATTTTAACCACGTAAAAAAGAGAAAAAAAGAGTAAGTACAACACTATATACAACTTCACTGCAAACACTTATCTTTCTGTCCTTGGACGCGACTCGATCATATTTCATATTTGTCCCACTATCCTAAGGGCAAAGGCCCGGGGACATTCCTTTAAGTTCTTTCAATGGTCATCCATGACGTACTAAAATCTTTTCTTTGGTTTACCAGGACTGTCTTGCAGTCTTGTCGTTCTATTCTTGCCATATCGGGGCCCACAACTGCACTGGCGTCCAAGAAGCATGGTCGTAGTTCTGATAGGGTCCATATTGGTCAAACAAGAAGTTACAAACGCGGAGAATCTTGAAAAAGGTTGAAAATAACAATTATGCAAATCAAAACCGTCCGTCGAACTATTCCCAAAATCCCAAAACCTAAATCATTAAAAAAATACAATACGAAAACAATAGACAGTTGAATTCGAAAAAGAAAACATTCCAAATTCAAAGCGCCGCTATTGGCCAGTGCCTTCACAATGGCCGCCGCCGAAACGTCAGATTTGACAGATGATAAAGTTTTTGAACGTTTCCTTACTTTCTTTTTTTTATGTGAAACAAATGAACGTTGTAATTAGGTTCAGACCTACAGTTGCTTTTATATCGTGAGGTGACTTTGTTAAAGGTAAAGATAAGGTATAATAACAAAAGTTTTAACGCAAAGGTCAGATCCTTCAAGCTGTTTGGATGAAGATATACAAGTTTGATATTGTTAAATTATGAGATTAAACATACAGTAGCTTCAAAGTAAGTTGTTTTGGCATGTCGTAAGACTTGTTTTACACCTTGGTAAACAACGTTGTGGCAATTTCTTTTGACATGCGATGCATCCTCTTTACAACACGAATAAAATTATTCAAGCCTATTTTTATAAACCAGTAGTTTTTTTTTAGCGTGGTAAAATCATCAAATGAGTCCCCACCTAGGACAGGGCAGGAGGGATTGTCAGACTTATACTGACTAAAATCCACGGTGTCCTTCAATAGCCCTTTACGTTCCGGGGTCATGGTATTCATTAGACCCGCGACCCCGGCAGGCTTTAGCCCTCTAAGGGCCCGTCCCGTCATTGTGCTGACACTCTTTGAGGCGCGCGTGGAACACAAACCCCGGCATGGTCCATGATCGGACAGCGAGTCCCCTTTACTCGCCGCCCGCATGCCCGCACAGAATAAGCAAGCTGTAGTGGAAAACAAGTAGTTTTAAGTTAAATTTGGCCCGTCGCTGGGCTTGTAAATACTTTCCAATAGTTCCGTCTCCTTTTTCCAACATGAACAGGTTTTTCTCGGGTAGAAACAGTTCATACCAGTCTTCCACATAAATATGAGACGATTGCTTGACTATTTGACTAAGTTTTTTAAGTCATTCATGTTGTTTTATCCCAGTAGGTAATTAGTACTCGGATTGAAGTCACCAAATTACCTTCTAAAGTATCTACTTGGAATGAACAATAATATTAGCTAGCTATAAGAGTGTTCGCAGTGGTAGACGCCCAAGGCGACGGACGTCGGCAGACGATCTCCGGCTACAGTAGGCGCGGGCATGCGAGCAACGAGTTATGAGCAACTCGCTGTCCGACCATGGATCATGCCCGGGTCGACGGCGCGTTGTGTTCCACGCGCCCCTCAAAGAGTGTCAGCAAAATTGACGGGGCCCCCTCTAGAGGGCCAAAAGCCTGCCGGGGTCGCGGGACTTATGAATTACCGTGACCCCGGAACGTAAAGGGCTATTGAAGGACACCGTGGATTTTAGTCAGTACAAGTCTGACAGTCCCTCCCGCCCTGCCCTGGGTGGGAGGACTCATTTGATGATTTTACCACGATAAAAAAAAGCTATAAGAGTGTAGTACGTTGAAATCGAAGTCTACCGCATGCCTAATGAGCTGTGGGCCAAAATAACCACTCTGTGGAGCCCTGACACAGCCAGAAGGCGTCGCGACATATTTCGTGCGAATGGACGCGTGGCGGCACTCAAAAAACGTAAGGGTTAAAAATAAATAAAATACTGTTAAAAATAACCCAGCATGTTTGTCAACATAGCACCTGCAAAGTTTGTTGCTAAAAACAAATACGTCAACTTTGCTGACATTACTTGTTAAATATTAACCGTTAAAATTGGTTAAAAATACTTGGTAAGAAATAACACAGTATCTTAAGTTAGTAACGACCGAGTCAAGTTGGCTGAATTTAGCCAATTTTACTTGGTTAGAAATAACACAGTATCTTACGTTAGTAACGACCGAGTTAAGTTGGCTGCATTTAGCCAGTTTTACTAACTTAACTACAGCCGGCTCACTCGGTACATAACATCAGTGTTACTCGGTATTCTTAACCAATTTATCCAGTATCTACAGCCAGCCTACTCGGTAGTTAGAGCAGTGTTACTCAGTATACTTAACCAATTTATCTAGTAACAGCAGCCAGCCTACTCGGTAGTTAGAGCAGTGTTACTCGGTATTCTTAACCAATTTATCCAGTATCTACAGCCAGCCTACTCGGTAGTTAGAGCAGTGTTACTCAGTATACTTAACCACTATATCCAGTATCTACAGCCAGCCTACTCGGTAGTTAGAGCAGTGTTACTCGGTATTCTTAACCAATTTATCCAGTATCTACAGCCAGCCTACTCGGTAGTTAGAGCAGTGTTACTCAGTATACTTAACCAATTTATCTAGTAACAGCAGCCAGCCTACTAGGTAGTTAGAGCAGTGTTACTCAGTATACTTAACCACTATATCCAGTATCTGCAGCCAGCCTACTAGGTAGTTAGAGCAGTGTTACTCGGTTTTCTTAACCAATTTAAGCTGTAGCCACAGCCAGCCTACTCGGTAGTTAGAGCAGTGTTACTCGGTTTTCTTAACCAATTTAAGCTGTAGCCACAGCCAGCCTACTCGGTAGTTAGAGCAGTGTTACTCTGTATTCGTAATCAATTTAATTCGGTGCATAAAGACAGTTAAATTTGTATTATCAATAAAAATACTTAGGTCAATACTTCCAAAGTTTTTATATTCGAAAGTAGATACACTTTAAAATATAAAAACTTTGGAAGTACTGACCTAAGTATTTTTATTGATAATACAAATTTAATTGTCTTTAAGCACCGAATTAAATTGATTTCGAATACAGAGTAACACTGCAAAAAAACAATTCTTATTAATAATAAATATTAATTAACCGTAACCACACCTTGAACAATTTTATTAGTTGCCCAGAAAATTGTTGTAAACCGGCAGTAGTTACCAAGTAACATTACTGTAAAAGAAAAAGGGGTTTTAGGGGTTCTTAGGAAATTAAAGTACAAACGTATGTGTAATGAAATGTGTTTATTTTTTTTCCATTAAACTAAAAATACTTACAACAAAAAATTCAATTTTCATGAATCTGAATGCACGCATGGTTTCTATGGCGGATAGCTACGGCAGACCGACGTCAGTCCTGACCGTCAGGAGAGCACTTAAGACGCCTGCGGAGCATGCGTATTTCATACAAACGTAATACCAAAATAATTTGTAAATTAAACATATTCCTAAGGTAGTGTGTGTTTATTTCGATTGAATTACAGAACATCTAGGTTCCCAAATATATATTTTGATTGGATACTGATTTTAACAAGAGTTATAAGAAAAATAAGTTTTCTATGGAAATTTTAAATTCCTCATATCTCGTCTTTGTATCATTGTCCTCTCAAAAAATATATTTGGGAACATAGATATTCTGTAATCCAATCGAAATAAATACACACTACCTTAAGAATATGTTTGATTTACAAATCATTTTGGTATTACGTTTGTATGAAATACGCATGCTCCGCCGGCCCCTTAATACGGCCTTGCTCTGCGCTCCTCGTGCGTGGCTCCGCTAGTGAATACTGGGTGTGACACGTTGTTTGTGGATGACAATGGATGAAGAAAAATATTATAAAGAACTTCTTAAAACTATGTACTGTTTACCATTTTGTAAAACACTCTTAGCATTTGGCCAATTTTACTTAATTAGGTACAACAAAAAATTGAGCGTGTGGACTGAGGTATCCTTTTTTAAAAATTGATTGATTCTAACGAAAGTTACATATATTTTAGTAAAAAAAATGTAAGAATATGATGGACTCGTTGAAAGAAATGTAAACAGTAAGATAAAAGAGGTAGGACCTAGAATTTGGATCACTCCATTCACACGCCTGCAACAATTGTCATGGCAAAAATCTCAGAATGTACGGCCTTGGAGGTTTAAGTTTGCGTTTCAAAAAATTGAAAAGAATTTATTAAGAATACTACATTTGATGGCCATAAAATGAATTGAGAATTATGTAGTATTTCTTAATATTTTTTTTAAATTCCTCATATCTCGTCTTTGTATCATTGTCCTCTCAAAAAATATATTTGGGAACATAGATATTCTGTAATCCAATCGAAATAAATACACACTACCTTAAGAATATGTTTGATTTACAAATCATTTTGGTATTACGTTTGTATGAAATACGCATGCTCCGCCGGCCCCTTAATACGGCCTTGCTCTGCGCTCCTCGTGCGTGGCTCCGCTAGTGAATACTGGGTGTGACACGTTGTTTGTGGATGACAATGGATGAAGAAAAATATTATAAAGAACTTCTTAAAACTATGTACTGTTTACCATTTTGTAAAACACTCTTAGCATTTGGCCAATTTTACTTAATTAGGTACAACAAAAAATTGAGCGTGTGGACTGAGGTATCCTTTTTTAAAAATTGATTGATTCTAACGAAAGTTACATATATTTTAGTAAAAAAAATGTAAGAATATGATGGACTCGTTGAAAGAAATGTAAACAGTAAGATAAAAGAGGTAGGACCTAGAATTTGGATCACTCCATTCACACGCCTGCAACAATTGTCATGGCAAAAATCTCAGAATGTACGGCCTTGGAGGTTTAAGTTTGCGTTTCAAAAAATTGAAAAGAATTTATTAAGAATACTACATTTGATGGCCATAAAATGAATTGAGAATTATGTAGTATTTCTTAATATTTTTTTTCAATATTTTGAAATGCAAACATAAACCTCCAAGGCCGTACATTCTGAGATTTTTGCCATGACAATTTTTGCAGGCGTGTGAATGGAGTGATCCAAATTCTAGGTCCTACCTCTTTTATCTTACTGTTTACATTTCTTTCAACGAGTCCATCATATTCTTACATTTTTTTTACTAAAATATATGTAACTTTCGTTAGAATCAATCAATTTTTAAAAAAGAATACCTCAGTCCACACGCACAAAATAAAAAATATTATAAGGGACTTCTTAAAACTATGTACTGTTTACCATTTTGTAAAACACTCTTAGCATTTGGAATAGGTGAAAGTAACGATTCATAAAATACAGTGCAATGGACAACTCTGTCAGGAATTTGGACATGGTATGCATAATAATGTTCATCAAACTCGACAGTATCTAATAAAATACCCAAAAAAATTAACTGATTTTCGTCGTACAGGTAAATATGTTCAACAATTAAGAAATTGTAAAGATATTCATCATTACTTACACTATGTAAAAGTATACATCCTATATCATAACGCACAGAGGAAATCATAGCCCAATTCACACTTACGAAAGATTTTGAAGAATCTAAATTCAATTTTGATTGAACAAACTCAGTCTCTGATTGTAAAACTTTCTTCTTAGGCCCTACTATGAGAACATCACTTAGACTGCCACGGTGAAATATTTCATTTAGTTGAAGTTGATGTCTCATAGCTAAAGTTAAAGTCGGATTAACACGATTGCATGATGCCTTTGCAGCCATTTTTGAATGTCTATGTTTACCTTCAAATCTCATTGACCATAATGAAGAAATAGGCCCGTATTTTACAAGAGCAGAGTGATAATGGATCATGTTATGAAATTTTGGTTTTAAAGAGTCTTTCGTAACTTTGATATATAGCTCATTAAATTCACCTACCAATACTTGCAACAAATCTTCTGTACCGACTGTGACTTTTACACTAAGAATGATGTCAAGAATTTTCCTCAATTTTACATATAAGATCCAAATGACGTCTCTTCTCGGCACGAAATCTCCAATAATTATTCCCAGGAATCGTAAAAGAGTTAACATCTCCCCTGAAGATAAACGTAATGTACTTCGAATCAGGTGGTCCTTTTCTATCGAACACGGTCTATTTTTAGAATCGGGTCCAAAGTTCATTGTTGATATTTTATCATTAAGAACAGATAACGAAAAAAAGTTAAACCTTTGAGTGTACTCTAATAACATATAACTTAATACGTATTTTGCTACACCTTCGAGCACATCATGCATTATGTCAAGCCCAACCTGCTGAGACATATCAAAGTATTTAATGTCTAGAAAAACACATCTTTCTTTAATGCCAGTCGAAGTTACATTATTCAAAGCCAAGTCTGCAATATATGTATCGTTATTGCGTAGCAGTGTTTTGTCTTCGAAGCACTGCTCTTTTAAGACAGCTTTAGGTACTTTACATACTCTACATGAAAGGTTAGCTGAAAAGCTTTCCACAAGCCCTAACATTGAATGTAAGCCTAAATTATCACCCAGAATCACACCAAGTTCAAAGTAGATGTTCCCTTTATAAGTTGGAATGTCTATGGTTATACCAAATTCGCTTAAGTAATTGAATTCTTCTATCACTGGAGCGAATATAATGCGATTACCAAAAGAAATCCTGTCCGATGAATGAAACAATAAAGCAAGGAATATATTGGAAAGAGCAGAAGAGCGCCAGGGAGGAAGACATGGAATTGAAACATAAACTGCTCCCAACTTATGTATACCAGCATGGCTCCCAATAACATTTCCGGTCTCATAGTCATCAAAATACATAAATAAAGGAATAACTGTCCTGTCACCATGGTGATTCATTCTCTCTCTCCAATATGTACCTTGGATAAAATTTTCTTTTTCCTGTTTTAAATTTAAACTTTCCATATACTGCAACATTTCAGACAATACATTATCCAAAGATAAAAAAAATTTTAGAGTTTCTCTTAGTGGAATGAATTGTTCATGACAGTCTACAGGTTGCAAACGTGTTATCCCTTGACTTTTCACTGAAGTTAACCGTTGTCCAATACACACTGGCTGAGGTTTAATGTAAGATCCTTTTTTAAAAAAGTAATTCAAACGTTTACGTTCTGTTAAAAAATTGTTTAGTGAAGATGTTATTGAAGTCTGTACTTCATTAGCTAAACTCTTTGAAATATTAGCAGAACTGTTTGAATGTTCAATCAAAACCTTATTGACACACTGTTCTATTACTGGGCCCAATGAAGTTAGGCAGTCACTTAGATTATTAACAATACTTTGTACTACATTTCTTGGCAGCAATGTATTACCATAAAGCGATGCTATAAATGTGGAAATAACATTATCGATAGAGTTTCTTTGTTGTACAGAGCATGATGATTCAGAAGAAATAGAACATGAGGGAATAATATTATTTACGCTGTTATGATTATTACCTGATCGCTGCAACTCATCAGTATTAAAATCGTTACTTTCTACCGTATTCGACGTCTGCAAGCATTGGCCTTTAGATACATGGCATTTCTCTAAGTGCCTTTTAAAAGAATTATATATTTGAAATGATCTCTTACAATCGTCTTCACAGCATCTGTATGTTGCTATTGTGTGGTCACTGTGTTTATATTTTAAATGATTCCTAAGTAACTTAAGCTCTACAGAATCTCTACACATAAAACAAATAACCATTATATCAAAAATACTAATACTAATAGTACAACAAATCTTGAATTAACCGTTGAAGTGAAGTATATCAGCCTGTCAAAAAGTTTTGTTTTCTCGTGGAATAATTGAATATTGAAATCCTACATGTAGGAACAACATATCATACATCAATGCCCAGCTCTCCCAATAAGGTAACAGCTGAAGTTGATTCACTATCAAACTTAGTTTTAAGTTTAAAATACGCGTGCTGAATAAACATCCACGTACTGTGACACTCTACTGAATATTGGGCATTGACTACCCAGATTAATTTAAAACACGAACTGACAACTGACAAAATATTAGGAAGATCGTACCACACTTCATCGATTACTACAAAATAAGATTTAATTGTGTCAAGTGATGGACCCACAATTACCATGAATGGTTGTACTGTAAGACCAAATTGCCTAAACTTTTCTCTTCTTGTATCTACAACTGACCTTACATCAGAATCGTTTTTGACATGAGTGATGAATCCTTCTCTGACTTCGGATTTCGATGGCCGCCAAACTTTTTTTTTACTATTTTTTAAATGCACACTTGTTACAGCCAAAAGTGTAGGGATCAATAGCATGCAGGCAATGTTGGAGCTCTCTTCCGATGCTGGAAAAAGAAAAAGCTTTTGTAGTGTATGAATAGTAAAACATATTAAATATAGATTGGAGCGATTGGATAGAGAAGGTCATGGGCTATAAAATTGTCACGGGAATAACTATGTTGAAATTTGGTAGTACCTACTTATTAGTGTTGTGTGTATTACTAACATCATATGGATCAAGGTCTGAAATATTTTTTTTATAAATGTAAATATACCGAAATTGTTTTTTATTCCCACCCTTACATGAGTTACCCAGAGACATAATAAAAATGTAGGTATAGGTATTTACTTTACTTAGCAGTATCACTTACATTGTATTAGCAAATAGAATTAGAGTAGAATAGAATTAAAATTGTAATTATATATATTTAAAGTGTAGGTACTTACAATCTTGGAAACTAAGAAGTTCATTTAGAGCTGTGTCCTTGTTGTGAGTAGTTTTTCGCTTAATGGCCAGTTTAAAAATACTTTCTTTTAAAGTAGGAAAACTTTCAAAAATTTCTGTATATTGGCCAGCATACAGCTTTTCAAAATCGTTTTCCAACTGTAAACAAAATCATAATTTTAGTCTCTAAAAATAATTTCAATTTAACCAATGGGTTCTTTTTTTGAAGTACTTACCAATATGTATCCAGTTGATTTCCTCAAAGCTGGGTACTCCTTGAAATATTGAGATATAAGTAATTCTTTTGAAAGGTTTAAGCGTGTCCGTGTTGTCTCTGTCCACTTTTGTAAAACTGTTGACCAAGGCTCGCTGGAATTTTTAAGCCATTGCATAGCATCAGGGATCTCTTCCTCTTGTTCCGTCAAGAATTCATCTGGTAAGCGTAGTGATGGTGAAGGTGGTAGTGATCCATCAGATGAAGTTCTAGAAATTCGTCTACGTTTTTCTAGTACACCAGAATCCCGGTATTTTCTTTTTAAATTATGGATTTGATCCGGTAACTTCCCAGCCAACCTGGTGATAAGGCCACGTGTAGACTCAACAATTTTACTGTGAAAGTACACGGATGGTTTTTCACATGGAAATATTGTTACTATCTGCCTGGCCCAATTGGCATATTCGGCGGTTCGAATACATCTGTCTGGAGTATCTCGTAAGATTGCTGTTCCTATTATCCGGACCAATCGTTGGCGTGCAGCGTTCTCTAATGGGCTGTTTTTGTTTAAATTTAAAAGGCCTTTTCCTTCTAGACTATTATTTAATAGCAGTTTTAGATCCTGAAAATAAAAAAAAAAAACATTGGAAGCACTGTACACTAAGGCCCAGTGATTTTTATAGTAGGTACCTATTTTGTATAGTATGTATTTTGTATACTAAGAAGAGTTGTATTCTACACGAAAATAAATATCTGAAGATCTGTGGATCATAATGTACAGTGGAACCAAAACATTTTAACTCATAATAACCACCACCAAGCATTAAGCAACAGCATAATTATAAGCAACCATATTACAGGGATTTTCACATCACACGAGTCGCAACTCACACTCTTTGTCAACCAACATTTTAAAAAGCTAAGTAATCATCATCATCTTAGCCACAAGATTTGTTGTTAATGTGTTAACAAAGTTTAATGCAAATAAAAAATAATTTAAAAGTACTTAATCGAATTAAAACTTATTTCAATTTTACAGATGTGGTACGTCCCTGTAAAATAGTCACCCGAGTGTTAATATGTAAACCAAAATATGCAAAAGAAAAATACATACATAAACTTCAACTTGGCTTGCAGCAGGAATTGTGATTGTTAAAGCTGTGTTAGATAATTTTGAACGAGAACCAGTACTAATTGCATTATCTATTGTAACGGGAGATTTTGGTTTAGGTGTGCTCGTTTCAGCTTTATTACCAAGTGGATATTCCAGCAGATCTGTTAATGAGATATCTAAATCGTCACAAGCCTGAAAATTATAGCATTCAAAGGTCAGTGGGTCGTCTTAGGGGCGGATTTAAACTTGAAAATAAAACAATATAAAGCTTGAATGCAAAATATTATATGCGAAATATTATATGCGATTCAACTAAGAATAGGATGAGAGCTGTGCTACTATGTGACTTTACAGTAAATAAAGTCGGCAAATATTATTTTGACAAAAAATAAGCATTGTTTTTGTTTAAATATTAAGTAAATTAAAGCAATTTATACAATAGTATTCTTATTATTAACGAGACAATCGTAATCTAGGTACATCAAAAAATGGCGCGGCTCTCATCCTATTCTTAGTCGAAAAGTAGGTATGTACTAACTGTTCACAGTTATTTTTACCTCGTACCTAATGAATCTGAAATCATCAATCGTGATTTTGAATTTTATTTCTAAGGAAAATTGCCATTTATCAGGTTAACAACAAATCTACCAATCCGCACTGGGCCAGCGTGGTAGATTATAGCCCATTCCCTCTCATTGAGAGGAGGCCGTGTCCCAGCAGTGGGAACATTATACGCTGATGATGATGATGAGGTTAACAACATTAGCACTAAAGGTAAAATAAATATGAACGAATAGTACCTACTTAGAGAAAGATTTAATACTTTCTAATTTTTTTTTTGTAAGTTAATACCAACTTACATTTAAATTAACGCAATCAGGGTGCATTGTTTTTTTATAAATTTCCAAATTTCTTAAAAAAATTGATCTTGGCCCTAGTTTGGGAATCAAATCTTTTATTTCTGCCTCCCCTAATAGGGGCAGAGATAAACCTGTTATCTCATTTTCTGTAATGAAAAAAGTAAAGTTACAAAGATACCTACTCTTCTAAATAAATTAAAATTTAACCAGGAGACTGAATATTTATTGCAAAACATGTAATAAGGCGGCCATTTTAGACGCAACCACATATGGTAGGTACTCTGTGCAACCACACCACCTGAGACCACCTGTTTGTTACCAAGTGGTTACCTTGCCTTGTACATAGGCCTCCCCCAAGGATCTTCAACCTGACTAATCCTGTGCAGCCCGCATCCAGCGGCTTCCCGCGTGCCTCACCACATTGCACGACATGCAAGCCCTACTATTCACCTAACTATCACAAGAAAAAAAACAATAAAATGAAACTAACCTTTAAACACTTCAATGTAGGATTCGAGCTTCCAAGCAGTTAATAAACTTTGCACTTCTTCGTCCATAATATTGTCCAAATAACGTGTCACTTGTCCAAACTTGTCACACCCAATATTCACAATGGAGCCACGAACGAGTAGCGCATGCACACGTGCTTACTTTAAGAGAATCGACGGGAAAATGAACGAGCGAACTAGCGACCGAGACTAAACGAATGATGGGATTGATTGATGCTAGCCAAACGATTCGATTATTTTTAACAGAGTTAGCTACTCGGTTAAAATTAAACGACACGAACCGATTGCCGTTAACAGAGGTAGTTTGCAAGAAGCAACCGAGTAAAGAAAAATGGCAGCCGCCCATACCTACATTTGATTTAGCTGAGATTAATTTCCTACGTCTTTAAATGAAAAATATTTTATTTAACTCAACGTTATGTTCTGAATTAGTTTTTAGTGAATAATATAGAATTCAGTCATGAACTTTTTAATGGGCTTAACTAAAGGGTCCCCTAGACGATCAATTGCACTTGATAAGTCTAGGTACGTGATTGAAGCGCATTCATTTCGTGTGCAGTAGGTAGTTTTTAAGTGTATTGTTAAAAATACGTATTAATTTTTTTTTTTTTTTTTTTTTTTTTATTTGGCAAGTCGCTATTTGCGCAATGCCAACAACAAAAAACGAGGAAACTTGGTAGAAAATGAAATGTTTAATTTAGGACACGGAATTTGGATGGATATTGGATAGGATTATTAGGAAAGGCATAAACATAAATAAATATTATATGCGTATATTATTTTGAGTGATAAATGATGATAGATACATATATATTTTTGAATCATTAGAAGCCAGAAGGACAGAGATGGAGGTAGGAAAAGAACGTATTAATTTCGAGTTATTATTTTTAACCGACTTCGAAAAAAGGAAGAGGTTCTCAATTCGTCGTAATCTTTTTGAAGTGAAAACTTCTTTAGCGGCGTTGAGCACTTTTTCTGTAATGGGTATAAATCTTAAACTCGCGTCAGGACACGTGACCTGATCGAAATTATTAACTATAGATGTTTGTAAAAAACAACCGAATAATTACTCGATTACAATCAGAAGAGTTCTACTTATCTATTATTACCTATAGATGTTTGTAAAAAACAACCGAATAATTACTCGATTACAATCAACAGAGTTGTACTTATCTATTATTAACTATAGATGTTTGGAAAAAACAACCGAGTGAAATACTCGTTTAGTAACAACAACATGCTTATTGGTTATTAGCCAAGAATATTTAACAATATTCACAAGTCTACTCTTTGTCAAGTTTACTTGTAGATTTTTAGGCAAGTCTTAGTTAAAATTTACCAATATGATTGTAACCGAGCCAAAAAGGTACTTTGCTAAAGTAAAATTTTTTCAGTGCAAGCAGGGAATTGATAAAGCTCGCAAGATGGACGGTCTAATAAGTGTGTTCCTTGCACCCGGCTTGGCGAGGTCAGCGCAACCTAATAAACTTGTCGCTTTATACCAGATATCTAAGAATATGTTACTACATGTACAGTACGTGAAAGCTTGAAAATAATCATATACATAAGTAACCCTTATTTTCAAGTGTGATTTAACTACGGTTGACGTCAATGACATGTAAAATAAAAGTTGTTTAAAGCTTTGTTTTTGAGATTTATTTTGGTCGGATTTGATACCCTGTTAATTCAGTTTTATTTTTAATTACATTTTCTACTTAAGAAAATACAGTTGTGGACTAACTCGACTAACTTTACCGCTTCTGCGATACGGGAAGTGAGTTTGATTCCGAAGTGAAGAAATACTTCGTTAAGCCGAAGCAAATAGTGAAAATAGGGGTTTGCCAAGCAATGGTGCCCAAACATAGGGCGTAGACCATGGAGATGCGCAGAAATGGCCAGAAAAGGGCTTCAATTGGTTAGATTAGAGCGCAGTTAAAGAAGCTAGCACGTGAACTTTTAAGCTGGAGCAAGCTATCTTAGCTTCGACTACATTGTCGTCACATAGTAGTAAAGCTTTTCATAATCTATGACAGCCTTTACTTGTGAACCTAAACCAATAAATCGCTGATCTTGTCAGGAGCCGCAGGTGACGTCATAAATAGTTACACAAGTAACAATAAACTAGAGCCTGGCGCTAGGACTCGGAGGGCACGTGTAAAAGGATCATAGGTATAGTGGGGAGGAATTGAGCCTGCGTGGTGGATTATGGCCTATTCCCTCTCACCAAAGGAGGCCTGTGTCCCAGCAGTGGGAAAATGATAGGCTGATGATGATGATGTTTGGAGTAACGATTGTATTCCCGTTTGAGTGCCTATCAATATTCTAAGTATATTTGGGACAAAAGATATTGATGCGTGAAGAGTCGTTGTGATGAGATGTCTAGTTTATCTCATCATCTACCACTGTTCCAAGAGTGTTGGGGACACCTTCTAGTCGATGAAGATCGACATTTGTGGCTGTTATTAATAAGTCACGATCTGTGGTTGGTATAACACGCAGACGTTGACAATAGCTGTCATCCATGATAGTTAATAACATTGATCTTTGGTAAGATGGCGTGCTCCCTGCTGGTTGTGATTAACTTAAATTTCGTTTTTATAAACGTTACACGTGGGTGTTTTTACAAACATTTAATTCTCATTCTCAAACGGCCAGATCTGGAAATTTCGAGTAAAAATCGAACCCACGACACATAGCACACGTAGTCAATAGCTCAGCTAGTGCGCCAACCGCCGTCAATCTTGATGGCGTCTGTTAGAAATCTCAAAGTAAATGAATTAGTAACAAGTTAATAGGTTTCAAGTGTAAAGAGCTGTCTTATTTTAGCGTTGAACCATTAATTTGAAAGATAAAATCTTTCCGATTCATTTGTTTGAATAATGACTCGGTTAGAGAAAGATTACAATTATCAGAACATTTTAACTTCTCTCAACCTTTCATTAAAGTACCATTAAGATGGTTTCTGTTCTTAGTTGATGAAGACTTTTGTTTTTTATTTCTTTTTTTTTAGCGTAGTAAAATCATCAAATGACTCCTCCCGCTCAGGGCAGACTTGTGCTGACTAAAATTCACGGTGTCCTTCAATAACCGTTTACTACTTAACTACAACTAATTCGTAAGTCCTGCCACCCCAGCAGGCTTTGGCCCTCTAGAGGGGGGCCCCGTTATTTTGCTGACACTCTCTGAGGCGCGCGTGGAACACAACGCGCCGTCGACCCGGGCATGGTCCATGGTCCGACAGCGAGTCGCACATTACTCGCCGCCCGCATGCCCGCGCCTACGGTGGCCGGAGATCATCTGCTGATCGTCCGTCGAGGTCTTACCGCCGCGATTGGGGCGTGCCCGTAGTTGATGAAGACGAGAAAATCTTTCATCTGATACATTTCAGTTAGGTTTGGAAAAGTAACCACCGACATAAACCAATCACGAATGTTTAAATATAATAAAAAACGCATGTACTACATCTGTATCTGTAAATAATTATTCTAAACACTTCCAACACGAATAGGAATCACATATTTTTCCCGTAATAGCGATAATATACATACTCGTTTCCCGCAACATTTTAAATGTGTTATTTTCGCATTGATAGTTTTAAATTCAGCAAGGTGTGTACAACATTAAATGGAACTATGTTGATCACAGCATACAATTGAACATGTTCAGTCCATTCATTGTCTTCACGGACGTCGTCCCGAATATTGAGATGACATCTATACAAACAGCGATAAGATTAGCATATGGAACGTCACTATCTAATCTATACATTACGTACGTTGATTTAATTAGGATTGCAGATCGCGTTACGGTGATTAGTTGGCAAGATATCTATATATTTATAAGAATGATGAAACAATGCAATCTAAACGAAACTTAAATTGATGACCGCGTTGCGATCGAGCAGTTTAGGGGTTTGCTGGATTTTTCTGGCTGGTTTTACTATGATGGAGGGCAGGATAGTGTGACGTAGCTCAGAAGAGGGGTTTAAGTAATAGAATCACTCTGTGGTTACTAATTGATGTGCGAGTGAAATACATAATATACATAATCGGCTCCGACAAACGAGTTTTAGGTCGTGGGTTCGAACCCAGCCGGCGCATTACTTTGTGTAATTTATTTCAACACCACTGCTCTCAAAACGGTGAAGAAAAACATCATGAGGAAACCTGCATGTTCAAGAACCAAAACTTCATGTGCGATCTACCAACCTGCGCTGAACCCGCGTGGTGGGTTATAAATATAATGAATTAGACATCCGTAATCAAAAACAGCTCTAGAAAGAGATAAGTGCGCAATTTTGCGCCGGGAAAAATTAATTCACATTCACCATACGGTTTCAGCGGCTAGACAAATCACTTTATTAGTTGCTGCATTTTCCAGCAAAACAGATGTTTCAGGGAAATACATTTTCACAGAAAGAGGAATTAGAGGACACAACAATATGCACAATAATATCTCTCCTTTATTCCGTTCCACGACACACAATATTGCAGGTTTCTTCAGAATTAGTGTACTTCGATAATTATGCTCATCTGATACATTATTGACGTATCTAATTAAACGTCCATAATATACACAACCCCGTTTAAACTACCCGTTGAGCGTACAGTCGAACAAGATACTTGATGTGTACTTGCACAGGTACGACAATTGTCTCACAACTTTGAGGAAATAAGGAAATTATGATCAGTATTTTTCTTTGAATTCTATCTAATGTATTGCCATAAATCTTGATGGATCGGTACTGGCGTACTTTTCTGTCCTCAGTGCCCATAAACATAAAATACTCCTACAATATTTTGACGGATGGCGTGAAAGTAACTACGTAGGTATTTATTAGGCCCGCAATTTAAAATATCCAACCAAAATAATGTCAACAACATCGACCAAAAGAGTGCACAAACAAGATGTGCTTTTATTGCACATTCAAATATTTTGTTTGACTGTACAGTGTCGTCCTGGGACATATCGCTCCAGCCTCGCCGCGGAGGTTCGTCGTTAGGATGAATAATATCTCAGGTATTTGCATCCTAACCCCCGTCCACCCGCCTACCTGCACCCCTCCCCCCACGCCTGCACACGGGGGAGCATTCCCCGCGATATCGAGGATGCTCTAGTTTACCAGGTATTAGGTCATATAATTAGCGGAATTATATCTAGGTCGTTGTGGTGGTCCTTTGAACACTCAGTCGGAGTTTGATACGACGAAACAACATTGTTGACTGTTGGGAGACTTTCATTTAGAATTTGAAGTGGTTTAATATTGATATAGTGAATGGACTGCTCGAGGCGCTCAGCGGGCAACATATCGGTTGTCACATTGATGGCGTCTGTTTTAATAAAATCAGTGCTGTTGAGAGAGAGAGAGAGAGAGAAAGAGAGAGAAATCAATGATAAATAAAATGATTTTATTTATTTACAATAATAATTTATGTTTTCAATCACTTTCTCTCAACTACATTAAGTTGTGCTCTTGATCCATTATGAAATATCATTAATAATATTCGTAGTTTCATTTAAGGGTTTTATTAAAAGTCATATGAACCATTCTCCTGACAAAAAGTAATTAAATAAACAACAAAAAACACAAAAATCTAATCAGAATTTTTAAAAAGGTTAAAACGGATAAACTTTAATTGTCAGCCAGCACCCGGGTGTATTCAAAATCTATGACCTTGAACCTCATTATTATCAGCACAACGCACATTCGGCTTTTACCTCAGATCACGACACTAACTACCCACTCGTACAGCCGCGAGGACACCTCACTGATAACGTCTACGTTAGCAGCCGTGCTCGGGCGGCGGGCGCGGCAGTGGTCGACTGACGCGCGGCGAGAGCGCTCCGCTCGCTCCGCTCACCGCCCGCTCCGCTCCAAAGTTTAAGCGATATTTTTATACATACCACTTTAGTATTTATATTTATACACCCTGTAGATTAGCTAGTGTAGTGAAGTGTCTTATTGTGGTATTGTTTCATTTTTTAGTAAGTATTTATTCAAAAGTGTAATAAATTAAAATTAAAATGTAACATCGGACAGTTTTTAGTGGTAAAAGTACTCTCACAGGACACAGTGTTTTAAAAAAACAGAGGAGTTTTATTCAAAATCGCTGAACAGCGTTTGTAAAATTCACGAAATGAAAATCTACAAGCAGTTTCAATGCCTGTGTTTTCATTCACGTACATTTATATAAATTGCGGTTGTGATTGTAAACTGAACAAAACTCAATCAGCATTTTGTGTAGAATTTATCAAATTCAGTTTACATTCAGTTGGATCGCAAAAACATTTCGTTGAAAGTTGGATTGTGAAAATAAACAAATGGAATCTTTTTGATTAGAATCCCACGAGCAGCGTAATAAACTTGTGAAACTGTGCGTTTTCACAAAAACGTAACAATTTCTAACAAGGTGATTCCTGTGGCTGTTTATTGCAGTTCTGTTTATATTAGTAAAGAATTAGTGGATGTGAGTGGATGCAGGCTCGTACGTGGGACACGATACATACATTATATTACTTAATCCGCGGTATTTTCTCTTGTTTTGAAATGTTTGCTTTACGTTTCCATTCGAGGAGTTTCTTTTACTGGATAAGCACGTAATAGCAATGGAATATTTATTAATATTGCTTGTTAGTCATAAGCATGATCTAAGCCGTCTATCTTCGAGTTTCTTTGATGTTTTCCAGGTAAAAATGATTGAAATGTTAGATAAATAATACTACTATACTGTATGTGAATAAAAATCTTATAATCTAAAGATGAGAAGATTCTTATAAAATAATTTCTTTGACACAAAATATAACTTAGTCAAACAACCGACAAAATAAAAGTAGTTACGATATAACAAGAACTTCCTTTTCATAATTGATTGTTTTTAAACTACCCAGCTCAACTTTATACCAACTGCAGTAAAACTACAGGCGCACACTGAAGTATAGCGTATACCCGCGGCGCTGCTCGCGGAAACTAGAGTTTTGATGAAACTACTCTATGTGCTAATTCAGGATATATCTGTGCGCTGTTCCGCAGCTGTAGCCGCGAGATTGAGAGAGACGTACATACAAAATTTAATGTAAAGTATTTGTGAGAATGTGGGGTTTGAACACCAGATTGAAGGCCGACATTGGAACAAGGTAATAACTTCTATAAAATGTATTAATTTGGTTCACAAAAGCGTAGGATTTACTCTGTGTAAAAGAAAAGTCTTTAAAGATGTCTGTCTTTGAATAAGCTTAGATAGATATTAAAACAACAATCAAGCCACATTGAACAATTAAATCTCCTTTATCAATGTCAGTTTAAATGATTACCTTTTTTATTAAATAATTATTTAAAGCTCGTACAGTGCATCCAAAGGTTGTCTGAAAGATATGTACAATAAAGTATATCTATCTAAGTCACATCTTTTAAAGTCGTTTTAGAACTCGCCTATACAGTATTGAATAGACTTTTTTTTTTGCGTGGTAATATCATCAAATGAGTCCTCCTACCCAGGGCGGGGCAGGAGGGACTGTCATACTTGTACTGACTAAAATCCACGGTGTCCTTCTCTTCAATAGCCCTTTACGTTCCGGGGTCACGGTAATTCGTTAGTCTCGCGACCTCGACAGGCTTTAGCCCTCTAGGGGCCAAAACCACGGAAAGGCCAAAAACTACCGTCAAGTATTAAATCTAGGACTAGAAAAAATATTTAAAATAAGTGAAAGACATATTGTGTCCTTAGTTGTACTGCTGACCTGAGTTACTATGCCTACATTCGTGATTTTATTTATGAACAATGACAACACAAAACATAATATTACGCCAGTAATCTTCGAAGGTATCGGCAGACTTAGCAGACGTACATTTTATTTCTGTTAAATCCCATGCAATAAATCGTACGAAAAAAATGAACTAAGGCGGAACCTAGGTTTTACAAAATGATCATTTAGGACCCTGTATATAAAATCTCCTGGGACAGTAATACAATTTAGCTTAAATGTATATGTTAGTACAGAGTATTAATACCACATCGTTTATAGTACCTTCACGAAATTAATCACTGTTCGTACATATTATTAGAATCATGATCAATCAAGATGGCCGTCCATCGATCAGCTAGCTGACTTCCACACCGGGTGACAGTCAGCTGGTGGCTCCCACGCTAGAGCGTTGCCATGGCAACGGGCCACTAGTAGATAGCTCTAAGGTGTCAATCAAGGCATAATATTTAAATAATAGCTTTTCTTTTTAACGAAACTTGATAACCATGAAATCCGCAAAATTTTATTGACTCTCTTAATTATTAGTTTACGTATGATATTTGAAAACTGATCATGTAGCAGACTGTAACCTTATGAATTGTGAATGAAATTTCCAATGACTGGGAGTGGTATCAAATATGACATACCAAATTTGGATCTAAAGAATACATTTAATTATTATATTTGCCGCCGGAAAATAGCCGTCAGTTAAAGATTATAAACTATGAATGTATTCGACTCTTAAGAATCTATATATATAAAAGGAGAACTGACTGACTGACATATCAACGTACAGCCGAAACTACTGGGGCTAGGAATGTGAAATTTTGCACACGCCTTCCTATTATAATGTAGGGGAGCACTAAGAAGGGGTTTTTGGAAATTTAACCTTTAAGGGGGTGAAAAGGGGGATTTACGTACGTACGTAAACCACGCGGACGAAGTCGCGGGAAAAGTGCTAGTCTTCAATAGAAACTCTCAAATAAAGCCCTTGAACATGATTTAGCAGTAATTCTTAAGAAATAAGTCTCTCGAAGTAACTTGAACGAGTCTGTGTACTTGTTCCCACAAAGTTGTTGCCCCCACAGTAAAGTACCGCTTTAACAAATTATTTGACTAACTGTTAATGAAAAGACAACGAGTTGCCAATATTTAGTAACTTTTACTTTAAACTGCCTCTCGTTTTACTCAATTTGGGGAGTATTTTGTGTTAAGGAATAGAATTTGTTTATTTATTTCATTTTGAGTGGTGCTACTTGGGGTAATTATAACAATATCAAAGAATTGATTCATTTATGATTTCATTCCAATATCTAAGTCATACTGATATAATATCAAAATATACTTAATATCGTATTAGTGTCGAACACAAAAATGAACAGAGGGTAGACCGCTTGCAATAGTGCCGAAATATCGCAAGCGCAAAACAAATAATAAACATGGTATATATCCCGCTCTAAATCCTAATAATTGTTGTGAAATTTTGGTTTAATTACAACCACAAAATACGGCCAACCCCATGTTGAGTGTAACACCATTCAGAGAGCAATGCCGTTACACATACTCCGTTTTATATCATCAATATGGTGTTATTGGGTAAATGTTTCTAAAGTTTCTAAATAAAGTTACTCACGTAATCATGTCAGAAATCCATCCAGAAAACCTTCTAAAGTTAAGAGGTGCAATGGCCAACTTCACAATTTATTAGTAGTCACTACAATCAGTCAAGCAGGCACACAGACACTAGTAAAGTTAGTATTCATTAGATATGGCAATAAACAACTTAAACTGGTGACAAAATAACATAACACTTTCAACGCTTTCGCGCCGAGCCCAGCGCGCGGTACTGCTGTGAAGTAGGCGCGATTCTACAAATTGCACGGAGAATTAGTGATGGGGGTAGTATATTATTTAATAGTCGCGAGTCGAGATACAGACGAATTTACTTTTTAAAAAAAAAATTATCGCTTAAATTAATTTAGAGAGAGAATAGTGTGTTTAATATTTAAAGAAAAAGCTATAATAACAGAATCATTATGATAAGTTAGCCAATAGGTCAAATCAGAACAGCTCTTTTTTTTTTTAAAGTTTGTCCCATTCTAAGAAGTTCCTCTGTATAATATTGTGGGTGCGTTTACGAACATTTTAAACTCACCTACATAAAATATCAGAGAGCCGGAAAATTTTAAATACTTTTTTTCTTCTGTATGCCAACTTAAAATAAAGACTGTTTAAAGATGTTTTTGATAAAATAAATATTTACATTTTCATACTTTATTATTTACACGTATTTCAGTACTAATTTAGTTAAAACAACGTACAATAATTAATTTTTTTCTATGTCGAAAATCAATATCTCGACTCACGACTATTAATACTAAAAGACCCTCATCACTAATTGGCAGTGCAATTTGAAGAACCGTGCTAACTTCACGCCAGTTACGCGTGCAGGGCTTTTTTTTTAATATGGTAAAATCATCAAATGAGTCCTCCCACCCAGGGCAGAGCGGGAGGGACTGTCAGACTCTTACTGACTAAAATTCACGGTGTCCTTCAATAGCCCTTTACGTTCTGGGGTCACGGTAATTCGTGAGTCCCGCCATCCCGGCAGGCTTTGGCCCTCTAGAGGGGGCCCCGTCATTTTGCTGACACTCTCTGAGGCGCGCGTGGAACACAACGCGCCTTCGACTCGGGTATGATCCATGGTCGGACAGTAAGTTGCCCATTACTAGCTGCCCGCATGCCCGCGCCTACGGTGGCCGGAAATCGTTTGCCGACGTCAGTCGCCGTGGGCGTCTACCACTGCGGCTGGGGTGAAGGGAGGACGCTGTCCTCTCCCTTACGCGGCCCGCCTAAAATAATATAGTAGAGATTGCACCCGTGCGGTGCCGGGGCGGGTCGCTAGTTTATTATAAAGTATCCCAGTTATCTTTTTAACCAGAATACAAAACCGATTGCTGCAGATACAAAAAAGGCCAGGGACCTGCACAAGGATATAATAAGATTTTTTAAATCCGTTACGTACAACAGTCAATTTTGTTACAAAATATAATTTTGGTTGACAATTTAAAAATACCTTTCATAAAAAGTTACAACTTATGTCATCTTCCAGGTCTCAATTAAACCCAGTAAAACCTAGACTCCCGTGTAATGAGGGCAGCAATGAATCCTACATAAAAACCGTTATTAGCAAACTTGCCCTCATTCGGCCGGTTTTACGGTACGCTAACTAGGGTCGGAACACGGTAGGGTCAAACCCCAACCTTTCTGTTTAGTCCTAGACTCGTATAAGTGGGTTTGTGGGCGATGTTTTTGCAAGGATCAAAAACCACGATACCTTAGTCGGAGGTTTTCAATTTGTTACGGTGGGGATTCCAACCTCTCTTGTACCCTACAAATAGGGATCGTCTAACTAAACGTTTGTGGTTTTCCAATTTTGCAGACTAGTCCCTAGAGATCAACAATACTTTGATTATTCTGTGTTATTTATAGGTATGTCAATTTTATCAACAAATCGAATCACGGTATTACGCCAAATTATTTTTTCACAACTCGCATTCATTTAAATAAATAAAAACATGGAATGACTGAAGTATCTGTATCAGGTCGTGAAATAGAGAGTGATGGCTTTGAAGCTCATTCACAGAAGGTACTTGTAGGTGTGCCTAGTTACGTGAAAAGTGCTTGTATGTGATCTACCCATTTAGACCCAGTGTTGATCATTACCTTACAGTGCTTGCCAAGTTGCCACTCGTTATAATTCTTTTTTCAAAAACATCTGCAAGAACACATCTCTGACGCTACGGTACGAACACAGTTATCCAACAACAACTACATCATTACATTACGTCAGTATTTTTCCAAAGAGCAGCGGCACACACCATATGTATACAAACCCTTTACGAAACACTCAATTAAGCATTCTGTACAACGAACAAAGCAATACTGCGCAAACATTATTACTGGGAAACGACTTAATATGGTGTAAAAGAATGTATTTCTTTTTTGGGTTGTAAAATCATCAAATGGCTCCTCCCGTTCGCGATTAACTAGAGAGATTATCTTTCAAGTCCCTTGTAATAGAGTGAACCTCCATGAAACTATACGAACTAATCCATTACCATCGTTTTACTACGAGTACTAACCTCAATAAAAGGCAATATTAATAGAATAGCCATTACCCCTAAAAGACCCCTCCCTGTGGGTCCCAGCCCCCAGACCCCGTCACATGGTTTATGTGCTATAAAGTGCTCCGCTGTGCGTTGAGATTATCTTACGCTGTATTGCTATTATCTAAGAACGTGGACGCGCGGACGCAACATCGAAACTGCAGTTTAGTTGAATTTTAACTTTATATTCTGAGCATAAAGTAGAAAATCTGTTGGGGTTTTGACTCTGCTCGCGAGGGATTCTATCCTTAGAGAATAGCATTATTGACCGTAAGGCCTCTGCCTCGAATTTTGCGGCGAGCGGTGCGGTCGCGGCGGCGATGGTTGCAAGTGTTCGACTGCCCCGCTCGCTGCCACATCGCTGTTTTCCAGGGAGCCTTTGTTTTATTAATAAAATCCTGTCACATCTACACTGCCGTAGTCACCCCGCTCGCCGCTAAAATCAAGGCAGAACCCTAAGGGCGGCGGCGGCGAGGGACGGTAATGTGGGACCGCCGATACGTTTTATGAGTGCACACATGGGACTAAATACTCAGTGTAGTGCCTAGAGGACAACATTACAGTAAGCTAAGTCAAACATAAGGTTAGTCTGCCAAACATTTTGGAGTAGTAGTATATATTATAAGAGAGAACTCTTAGGTTTGGGTGACAGTATGGCCGTTTTTATATCTAAGAATTCTGATGCAAGGACCAGAGTAAAGGGAAATGTCGTTACTTTTTGCGATTACAGATTTGAAATGTTCGTATAAACGTCCATCATTGCGATAATAATAGTTAGTGCTGTAGCTATTGACAACAAGGTGTCTTGACAATGTTTAAAAGTCACGGTCTACCCACGATAATTGCTAGAACATATAAAGAGGCCGATCGTAACTCTGTTATTTTGGCACAGATATTATAAAGAGGTCAAGAGTGTTTGTAGAAAATGGTCTATGGAAGTATTGTTCCACATTAAATGATTTCGGTTTTTTTCATCAGTAAATAGTTATATTACTCTTGAATGACTTGTGCTATATTTATGAAATCTGTCCAGTAATTACGGAGCCTATTCAATACAAACAAACAGTAAAATCTTTCCTCTTTATAATATTATTATAGTGTAGATTATATTTCATTTATGAATTGCACCTGTTAGAAGCCTGTTTGTTTTTGTAATCACAAAACGGATTCTCACGAAATTCGAATTGATTAAGTACACAAAGTTTAAACTTTTTTTTTTGAGAGAAAACTAAGAAAAATAAAATGGTAGAGCTTTTTAAAATACATGTCAGAATATATCTGAAAACTGTAGGCGTTTAATATTTATAGTTAAGTTTCTACACCGTGACAAACGGAACGAATTTCTACGCGCAGGGAAGACTAGACGCAACTTCTCTAGTGTCGATCTAGACATACCCGGCACCCGCAGAACTGTGTACTTCAACGAAAGACTGACTAAAGAAAACCGGCTGTTATTTCGTACAGCAAAGCCTCGTGCAAAGGAATGTGGTTACAAGTATTGCTGGATCAAAAATGGCACAGTCTTTATTCGCAGGCAAGAAGGAAACCCTGCTATCGCCATCAGGAACCAGCATGATCTATCGCGGCACTGCCCTATTCCAACTGGTCAACCAGAGGTTTAGAGAGACAGAGCACTCCTTATGTTTGCACATGTTATGTTCGTATTTTAATTTTATACTTTTTAAATATTTTTATAACTTGTTTTTTATGTCAAATTTCTGTATTTCTCTTCATTTTTCTATAACTTTGTTTACTACGTTTTTTCTCAAAAACAAACAAACGCTTCTATACAAGAACCTCCCATGTCCTACAAAAGTATTTCTCAAATATGATTGCCCCTTTATTATGTCAAAGCTCAACTATGCAGAAAAGCTAGAACTTAATCTACCGTTAAAAATCTTTGTTACTTTAAAAACATTTTTGATTACTTTTAATTGCATGATTACATTATTATTAATTAAAGACATAGAAAAGCTAGAACCCATACACCTGGTATGGTTTATTTCAAAACTTATACTTTACCAAAATAAATATTGTTTGTTTACCTTACTAATTTTGCACAAATTCTTACAAGGGCTAATACACAAATACACATATCTTTACTTTTCAATTCTAACTTTCACATCTTCGCACACACCCATACAAAGGCACTCACACAATTACACACTTAAAAACTTGTCTTATGGAAGAAACTTTTGTAACATAAAAGTATTTAAATGTCTCGCAGCAGCATACATTCTACATAAAATTACCTCACAGAGTCACAATTTTCATCTTTTTGTTATATCACTCAAAAATGGCTTTACTTAGCGTATCCAATGACCTAGACGAAACCTTTAACATAGAATGTCGCTTAGTAGAATCTCTTGAAAGCTGTAAGAATATACTAAACACTTCCAAAGACAACATTAAGGTGCTAACATATAATATCAGAAGTTATCAGAAAAACTTCGCTGATTTTCAAATTGCGCTAAATCGGTTAAACTCGAACATCGATGTTATCGTGCTCACTGAATGCTGGTTGACTAACGGTTCCATTATAGAGGACTTGCAGGGCTACAGTTCATACAGAACATCTGAACAAATAAATAAAAACGGGGGAATTGTTATTTACACAAGAACAGCCTGGAATACCAGTATTGCTACCGTAGAGTCAAACCTCGCCGACGCCGATAGTATATTAATAAAAACCAACAACAAATTAAGCCTCCTAGCCATTTACCGGTCTCCCTCTTTTACAAACACAGAACAATTTCTCAATTCGCTGGACTCCGTTCTGCTAGATCACAAAAATCAACAAACACTTATTGTGGCCGGCGACATTAACTTAAACATAAACGACCCTAGTAATAATCAAGTTTCTAACTACGCTTGTCTCATGGCCTCACACGGTTTATCCCCCGCTATAACTCTACCGACAAGACACGGAACTTGTATCGACCACATATTTATAAAATCACCAGCAAAACCTTTTGGTCTTGTTTGTAACCTATCCATTACCGATCACGACCTAGCCATGTGTAGTGTCCCCATTAAACCGGAACGCCCTAAAATCATTAAACGATGGAGAGTCAGAACTGACTGGTCAGCTGTAGCTGGCGAGATCACAAATACAAACTGGGATCCAGTTACTAACTCATCCTGCGTAAACACCGCCTTAAACTACTTCAATGACATCATCTCACGTGCCACTGACAAACACACTCAAAATGTCAAACTTAGTCGCAGGATGACCAACATCCAGCCCTGGGTCACGCCTGGTCTAATTAGGTGCATGAGACAACGCGACAAACTTCATCTTGAATGCAAAGCCAACCCTGACGATTACACAAAACGACTTATATACACTAGATATAGGAACTTCGTACATACACTTCTTCGAAAACTTAGAAACCTACACTACAGACACGAAATTGAAGAAAACCAAAAAAACCCAAAAAAACTTTGGACGACCATAAAAAATATTTGTGGAACCGAATCTAATAAAAACTCCTCTTCACACCTAATTGCGTCCAGTATCTCCCCAACTTCATCACTTGATAACTGCAACCAACATTTCGTCTCTGTTGGGGAAAAACACGCAGCCAAGATATTAGACAAACTCTCTACCACTCACCTCTCGTTAATAGAATCAAACGTAATTCGGAGCTCTATCCCACAATCCTTCTATCTGCATCCGACCGACGAAGAAGAAGTTTCTAACATAATACGCAGTTTGAAAATAGACAGCGCACCTGGGCCAGACCAACTAAATGTTCCATTACTCATAAATTCCCGTGAAAGTATAACCAAACCACTTGCGCACATCTTTAATTTAAGTTTGGAAACAGGAGTATTTCCTGACTGCTGGAAAACTGCTGCAGTGTCCCCTATCTACAAAAGTGGTCCCAAAGAAATGCCTGAAAATTATAGACCTATTGCCCTGTTGAGTATTGTCTCTAAAGTTTTGGAAAAAATAGTGAACAAAAGACTGATGAATTTTGTAGAGAAGCATAACCTCGTCTCAGATAGGCAGTTCGGATTTCGTCAAGGAAGATCCACCGAAGACGCGGTCTCACTTTTGACAAATCAGGTTTCCCACCACATAGAGAATGGGGAATGTTGTGTCGGTGTCTTTCTTGATTTGGCAAAAGCCTTCGACACGGTGTCACCAGGGCTGCTTCTAAAGAAACTCGAGGCAATAGGTATAAGAGGAACACCTCTAGAATGGTTCCGTAGCTACTTAACTTCACGGTACCAATTTTGTAAAGTAGGCACTTACAAAAGCAAGTTGCTTCCTATAGCGTTCGGTGTTCCGCAGGGTAGTACACTTGGCCCAACATTATTTACGCTGTACATTAATGACGTAGTAAATCTCCCACTTAGAAATGCTACAGTGATAGCCTACGCTGACGACACAGCCATCGTCTTCCACGACACGTCATGGGACCGAGTGTACCAACTGGCGGAACAAGGTCTCTCTCAGATAGCGCAATCACTAAACTCTAATCTACTGACACTAAACACCAGCAAAAGTAAATATATTGCATTCTCTAAAAGAAACTCCTCCAGTGCCTCCCAAATTATGTCACTGAAAATATACACTTGCCCACAGGAACACAACATTGTCTCACACCTGCCACACCAACCCTGCACATGCATAGCCCTTGAACGGACCGATACGATTAAGTACCTCGGAATTACTATAGATAACAACTTAACATACAAAGCCCACATTAACGCCCTCTCCTCCAGAGTGAGAAAACTAATACACATCCTAAAAAAACTCCGCGACTGTACCTCACTCGACATTTTGCGAATGGTCTACATTGCTCTATGTCAGTCAATCATACAGTACTGTATACGAATTTGGGGACGCGCTGGCAAGAGCACTTTTATAACGCTAGAGAGAGCGCAACGGGCACTGATCAAGGTTGCACTAAAAAAGCCCTACAGATTCCCTACAGACCTTATCTACCATGAGTTTCAAGTACTAAGGGTTCGACAAATATTCGTACTCCAAGCAACTCTTAAATACCATGCAACAATAAAAAAACGGCCCGACTATGAAGACATTACAAACAAACGCGTCTTTAGAGTACCCATACCAAATGCAAAATCCGAACTGGCTAGACGTTGCACCTATTTCTCACTTCCCAACACTTATAATAAAGTACGTAAAATCTGTGACCTAAAGGAGTGCTCAATTGCAACCTGTAAGAAAACCTTAATTTCGGCATTATTAAAATTATCATACGACGACACCGAAGCCTTGATATAGCACCTACACATACATACACTGACGTACACACATACATACACACACACGCACACACACACGCACACACTCATATACGCTCGCACATACACTAACAATCAAGCCCAACGATAACCTATAAATGTTACTTTATTTTGTGTTTACAACTGTACAAATTCTTAATTTTATTGTCAACCATCTTAATTATGTTAAGACTATTTTTCTTTTTTTTTTACATTCTCCAACTGTAAAGTAACTTTGGAATATTTTGCACTCCAGAGCCACAAGATACAAGCGATGCTTAGTTTGTGGCTCACTAAACATAACTCACACTGTAACTTTACTTTTTGATGAATAAATTTATTATTATTATTATTATTATTATTATTAATATTCAGATCCAAAAAAAAACACTCAAGCCTTGTGGAAAATTCGATTTTTTCCACAAGGCTTGAGTGTTTTTTTTCCAATTCCAATCCAAGATAATTAATTAAAAGCAGAATTTTCCACGAACTGAAAAAAGAATCAAAAGCTTCAGCAAAAATCACGGAGTTTAACATGATGTTATCGACAGCGACGGTAACGCATGCGAGTGGTGGCGAGTGGGATCCAACTGGGTTCTCAGGCATTTTGTGTTATTTTATTTAATTACAACAATTTTGGAAACACCGAAGAACAAAGATAGCGGATACTCGGATAGCTAGGATATTGCTCTCCCAGAGTGGAAACCTGTCTACCAGGCGAAGGAAAATTAACAATCGAGAAAAACGGCATAACTAAGTAGTATAAACGTCTATAATCTCCTGAATTCCAGTACGAATCAGTTCATGAACGATGTATCGGTTCGGCTTGAACAAGCAGAACAATAGTGAGTGATCGTCCCGTTCAAAAAAGTCGCGAGCCGACCTTCACAACTTGTCAAGGTCACATCGGTTGGATCCCTCGGGATTTGGAGATTCTGAAGCTTTACTTACATGTTGTTACTTACTTCTGGTAGTCGAGTAGGCTTCAGTTTGGGTTAAATTGATACTAATGTGTATGTTGATGGATATATAGTGAAGGTTTGTTTGGATGGATGATTGTTACTCTTTCACACAGATAGTTTATAATCTGGATTAACATATAGAATAGCTTTTATCCCGTTTTTTTTTTGTGCTACTCGTATAATTACCGAGTTGTACTGATTATGCCATACATACCTTACTTTGACTTAAACTATAAAACAATTCTCAGAGGGACCAAGTTTAAATTGACGTGCGGTTGATGGCAAATGGCAATATGCTTACCTCTTGTAAAGTACCGGTGAAACTGCAGGTGAACTACAGGTACACTTCTACCTGACTCCTTGGGGATAACAGACGACTGTACTGTTATGGGACACTAACGGCTACACTACACTAGACCCAACTAAAAATGAAAATCGTACTTGCTACTACGATATAATGATGAAATTTGATTGACTTGACGTCGTTGTGGCGAGCGTGTTTTGTTTTTCAACAACCCGTAGATAATCGCTAGTTTTATGACGTAGTGGTAAGGATGATTTTCACTTGTAGTTGGAATCGGTCAAATTGCGTCGCCGCTTCTTGGGGAAGCTCCCTTAGTCAAACAGACGTCTCTTCTGTTTTGTGCTGAATTAAGAACAATAATTTTAAATTAAACTACGTTACATAAAAGGGATTAGTTCATAACAAACATTCTTGATTACTATATGGTATGTACAAAGCTACCAAATCAGAGTGGGACGTTATACAAACGACATTCAGATCTATTCTCAGATTAATTTATATGTTCTCTAGCTACATTGATTATTCTGTAATGAACAAGATGCTCCATTTACATAGATATGTTACGGAGACGCCCGGTTTGGATGGATGTGTACGATCATCACAAAGGATAATTAGCCTATATACTTTTCACTTATTTGGAACGTGAGCCTCCTTTCTTAAACAAACGTGCAGTCTTTCATAAAAGCGTAGTAAATAATCATAATGAAAAGGCTTTTCTCCAAAATATGTCCATTAACCGATTCGAGGTAAAAATGAAGAAAGTGTGTTTACAAAAAGAAATAATGAAACAAATGTTTAAAAAAAATTATAGCGTTTATTTCAAGTATGCCAGGAAAAGGGTCTAAAAACTGGAGCTCCGCCACAGTCCCGGACCCACAAAACAAAAGAACTGTGAAAGTACTATGCCCCATTTCAAAGCGTAAATCTCTATGGAGAAGAACGGGCAAGAAAATACATGAACACTCTTTTTCAATCAGAAGGTAAAAGTTATGACAATTCCTTATTTACATCATTCATGTTGAGATAGTCAATCATTCAAAAAGGCTACAGCTTATTATAATGTACGATGAAAATACTTAGTATGCAATCTGCTATCGCGGGACCAAGGGATTACCGTGACCCCGGTACGTAAAGGGCTATTGAAGGACACCGTGGATTTTAGTCAGTACAAGTCTGACAGTCCCTCCCGCCCTGCCCTGGGTGGGAGGACTCATTTGATGATTTTACCACGATAAAAAAAAAATAAAAAAAAATTGTATGCAATCTGCTGTTTACATTGAGTTGCAGTTCACGAACTCCACAAGAGAACTACAGCTGTAAAGATACTCTTCGACGCGTGGTCAAACCAGAACCAAATCTGACAACCCGATTTTATTTTACTAAAATTTTCAAGATTTTCTTTCGAAAGAATAATCGAACCGCGTGCAGGATTCGAAACCGCGACGAATTCTTCAATCCATTTCTAACGTCTCAAGGTGACACAAATGGATTGAAGAATTTGACGCGGTATGTAAGAACCCCGTTGGCTCGGTTGGAAAGAGCATCGGATGTACAGAATCTGGAGGTCGCGATTTTTCTTTCCAAAGACAATTTTTGAAATTCGCTACGCATGCGTTAATGCGTTAATATTTATGAAATATTTAAATACAGTTAATGTTGACGAACAACGCCCGTGTCGATGTTATTGTACCGATGAGTCTTTTTCAAACATTACCTATGTACTTTCTAAGATTGTATTGGACTTCACTGATAAATACGTGAAAGAAAAACATTGTAATGACACCTGACTGAAATTATACCAAAAATCTAAATCTAAAGTTATATCAGAGTACTGTTGGGTTATTAAATATTCTAGACGATGGCCACATCTTCACACGACAAAGATAGCAAGAATTTCAATGAATTTCAAAGAATTTCGTTAAAAAACAACATGTCGATCTGTATAGTGTGTAATTTATTTAGGGCCATTGTAAATGACTGAGTGAAAACTAATTAGTAGCTAAACGAGCTATCGTTTGCATAGGACACATAATTCCATTAGCAAGCGACAGTTTTATGGGAACGGTTTTATAGTCTGCGAAGTGAATGAGATGTGACTGCTGTTTAGATTGGTGTTATTTTGAAAGTGGATTGATTTGAGCAGAACGGATAATTAATAATCATGTATTATAAGTATTTGTGCTTCACTTATAGGATAACTTTAACTGTGCAGTTAATTTATCTGGTTCATCGTATTAAGTGATTACTGAAGTTGGTGATTCGAATATGTTGTTTATTGTTAGTAAAGCTTATTTCACTTAAAACCAATTACACAATTTACATTACGAATTGATTGTCAAATTCTATATTAACGCGAGCGAAGCCGCAGGCAAAAACTAGTTTGATATATATTAGTACTCTCCTTAACCGTTCTCTTCAAATTAAAATCAACTATAACCCAAACAATATACATATAAGTACCTAAGTTACAGATGATCATCAGAAACATTGTTAAATCTCTATGTAGTGGTTAATGACTCAAATTGTATGTGACAATTTTATGAAAGAGTTATATGTAGGAGATGATGATGAGTTTGAGAGTACCTACAAGAAAAACTAAAAACTCACCGGAGGACGTTTACCGTCTTACTACAAAAAGCGTTAAACATCTGTTGAACACTTGTCTAAAAAACTGTCTACAAAGCGGAATTTCACATTGATAAAGGGTGATTTTGCTGTACACTTTTTTTAGACAAGTGTTCACAGTTCGCGCCACCACTCATTGATTCTCACATTCGCTCCATACCTTCTGATGTATAAGTGGTGGCGCGGACTATAACAATAGAATAAAAGATTTGACCTCGCTGGCTTTTTTCAAAAAAATCTGTACGATTTGCTTCGCACACGTTAATTTGTTAAAATATTGATTAAAAAAACCGCTTTCAAAGCAATGCTCACAAAACAAATTGTAAACGCAGAGTATTGTAGTGCCTAACTGAATTTAAACCTACGACTATACAACTCGTGAACAAACACAGACGCCAGTACAACCTACCCCAATCAGTCAAATTTTCCCAAACCAACATGAACCTTTTACTGTTGTAATAAACTTGAAAATCATCATCTGCCTAGCCTTTTCCCAACTATATTGGGGTCGGCTTCCAGTCAAACCAGATGCAGCTGGATATCAGTATCACAACCCAGTAACTGGGTAATACGATACCCCATGGTAAGAATGGTTGTCAGACAACCTCGTTTGATTGAACAGTAACGACTGTCAAAGATCTACAAATGACAGCCGGGACCATTCACGCGCTTTCCGAGGCACGGAGGAAACTCGCTATGACAGATGTTCACCCATCCACAGACCAACCTCGGCAAGCGCGGCTTAACCCGGAAGATCGGCCTGTGCGGCTGTATTTATTTAGCCACGAGCTCCTCGAATAAACTTGAAAATCTCTTAAATAAAAACAGATTGTAGTAGGTTGATGAAATGATGTAAGTATACCTTCTGCCTTCCGTTTCGAGCATCTCACAGCGGTCTGTTCTTAAAAAGAAAGTGATAAATAAGTGGACACACGTGCAACTATACGCTGTGCGAATGAATGAACCTTCGCAACATGTCCTTGTCACTCATAGGGGGAGGCAGGAAGGAGGGGCGTACGTTCTAATCGCATAAGGAAAAGTATTTAAGTACCTTTATGTTTGAGCAGTTTGGGTCGGTTTAGTCAAGATTTCAGGAAATCTAGATGTCATCATTCTGTTATTGATGTTCAAGGCAAAGAAGTTTTCTTGAAGGATTGAGCAATAAGCCTACATCGATGTACACATGGCCACACATCAAGGTATACAATTCCAGTTCGTCTTGGCTTCGCTTTGAATGATCTTCCACACAATGAATGGTCAGCTGATACTTGATGTATAGCTATGTGTTATGTGTACCGCTTACTATAATAATTAAGAGGGAACAATTATTGTGTCTTTACTTTGACCCAATGCGCATTGTTCATCTGATTTGAAACCTGAATTGTACCTTACTCTAATTTTAGCATGTCAGTTTTGTCTGTGCCTGTGTATCGATACGTTCGTAATAGAAGGATAATTTTTTATAATTTTTTATAAGTTCTGTTGATAATACAGTACCTGTTGGTTGTGTACTGTATTATCAACGCTTGGAACTTGGAAGATATAACAATATCTAGTCTCATCTCGTATTGTGGTAATATGTAATACTACACAAACTGCCCCACTACGTTGAACTATCAATCCATTATCACTTACAATTCGAAGCTTCGAACCACCATAAATATAAACAAGCCATCAATACGCCTACACAAACACACACACACACATAGAGTAGTGTCAGTCAACACATTGACCGCTAATGTCTGTCATTACTAGATAACATCAGTCATCCAGTAGTTCACTAGTAACAGGTTAATTTCATGTTGAGAGGTCACTTACAAGTGAATACTTTCAGTACTTACCAACCAGGTTTATTAGGGGCTTTTTTTTTATCTTGGTAAAATCATCAAATGAGTCCTTCCACCCAGGGCAGGGCGGGAGGGACTGTCAGACTTGTACTGACTAAAATCCACGGTGTCCTTCACGAGCCCGTTACGTACCGGGGTCACGGTAATCCCTTGGTCCCGCGACCCCAGCAGGCTATGGCACTCTACAGGCCCCGTCATTATGCTGACACTCCTTGAGGCGCTCGTGGAACACAACGCGCCGTCGACCCGGGCATGGTCCATGGTCGGACAGCGAGTCGCCCGTTACTCGCCGCCCGCATGCCCGCGCCTACGGTGGCCGGAGATCGTCTTGCGACGTCCGACGCCGTGGGCGTCCACCACTGCGGCTGGGGTGGAGGGAGGACGCTGTCCTCCCCCTCACGCGGCTCGCCTCCTCCTTCGCGAGCATGACTGCTTCGCAGAAGGAGGCGACCGCTTCCCACTCCGTCTCACCCCGCAGCATGGCTTCGACCAATGCCGGGCGCGAGAGGTCTCCGCCAATTTATTAGGGGCTAGGTAGGTACAAGCACACACATTCGGCTTCTATTCGCGTCGTGTTGATAAACAAATCGGTCATTTACCACTGTGATCGGGTCAGCTCGACACAATTCAAACAAAAACGATTTATTTTTATGACTAAACGGTCGTATAAATAAATCGTTTTTGTCTTCACACGTTCGATTACCTACATTAAACCGGTCATTTTTTAGCACCATGATGACTCACTTGATCTATAGTCTACTATGTACTAGGGGAAAAGTGCTCGAAACCATACGCGAGGGTGGCCACTGTTGGCGTACAACTGGCCTACATAATACGCTCCATCTTGTTTTTGTCAACTAGGGCGTATTACCTAGTTTTTCCCCATCATTACTATTAATAATCCTGTCTCTTAAAAAAATTACCTATTAATTTGTAGTCGGCACAGCATATGTTTCATACTCCTCTTTAAAGCCTTTGTCAAACAGACAGGCGATAGTAAACCGGATCGAGTCCGAAGCGATAACGAAACGATACGAGATGTCAAACTGGATGCAGCGAACCGAGGCGTGGCAGTTGTATTAGCTGGTTTTTATGAACGACGTCAAACAGAGCAAATACGCCTTCACCACGTTTTCGCATCGGTTCGGTTACGCTATCGGATCGCTTTCGCTTTTATATGTGACTGGATTCAAACAATTCCATAAATTAAAAATAAAAACGCCTCGCTTCGCATTCGTCACGCCTGTCTGTTTGCCAAAGGCTTAACTGATCATCATAGCATCCTCTATCTATATTATCCTTTCTTTACTTTCGTTCCTTAATAAAGTGACATCCGAAGACTAGTTATTATAATCAGCAGTCAGCAACAGCTAGAGTTACCAAATAAACTTGCTCTCCAATTTCACAGGACGACAGAAATAAAACAAGAGACGAAGTAATTTCCTGTTCAAGTTGAAGTACACGATCTAGTTTGAAGTTTCGCGGGAAATTAAAATGCAAAAGGCAAAGAAAGGCGAAAGAAGAACGTAAATAGATTCGATGATGGTAGAATCTGTCCCCTCGTTTTTACCAACAAACAAGTTAAATACTGGTTTGATAAAAACTTGTAGAATTTTTGACAAGATAAAGTTATTTGTTTCAACATGCCTGCCAGCGTAGCATGGCGATTCTATCTCTATTCTGCCAAGAAAAGACAAGGCTCTTTCTATCCATCTCTACATGTCTTCTGCCCGAGCATGGCGCGACCTGTAGACTCGCGTTTCTAGGAAGACAAAGACAGACGATTTCTTTCCATAGCAACGGTGAATGATTGAATGTGATTGAACTAAAACGTTTAGTTAACCGAAAAAACGTGTAAAAATCATAAGTTTTCAATACAATTAAAATGATTTATTGAAATCAGTCACAATTACACATAATTCTAGTAATATGTGCATTAATTTACAATTTAAAAAAAGTTTTTGCACATAAATCAAAGCCACAACAAAACGCAATAAAAGTATACAACCCATAGACATACAGCATGGTTCGAGTCCTTCCGAGCCAAATGTTAAATAAAATTAACAAACTTTCTAGAAAGAGAGAAAAACAAGTGTGGAAATGATCTATGTGTTAAAGGAGAGAGACAGATATATGATAAATTATAATTATGACAATTTTAGTGAGATAATTTTTGGTCCATTCTGCATGTCTATGAGTGATGGGCACGTATAGTCTTGTTAAATTAAAATATTTTTGTTTAATTATAAAACATTGGAAAGATTCACAGTGTGCATTATTTCAATGAAAGTTTCTCATTTTATAACTTTCATACAACTCGTATAAAAAAAAGTTTGATGCCCTTTCATAACAAGTTTCTTGCAGCCTTTTTTATTTTTTAAGGCATTAAAACTGATGCGATTGCATTGGGAGGAGCCTTACTTGTTTTTAAAACAAAAGTCACTAAAAACCCAGAATATTATAAAAAGAATCTTGTCTAGGTCTGATATGAAGTAGACAAATTTCACTTGTAGAGAAGAAATGTGTCCCCCCCCAAGTGTCAAAAGTAGAGAAAATATAGTCGGCATGCTCGACGTTGTAGACTTGTGTCTATCGTAGAGAAGAAACATTTCTTTTCTACTTGTCAAACATCGCCATGCTTAGGACGATAGAGATCTTTCTTCAATCTGTCATTATGTCGATTCTCCCGTCGATATAACTCGTTTCTACGGTGCTCATGCTGCGCGTGCTGTTCGCTTTCATCAACGCATAATCATCATCATCTCAGCCATAGGATTTCCACCGCTGAACATAGGCCTCCCCTTTAGATCTCCACATGTACCGGTTGGAAGCAACGTATAAAACATGTATTCTACAAGTTTTGTATACCTACAACACGTTTTATATAATCAGCTGAGTAATAAATATAAATAGAGAATCTGGTTTTAGCCATAAAAATATAGGAAAAATATTAAAAGGGTACGATATAAATAGCTTAGAGCCTGTTTACACTGTTGTAATCGTTAGCTCGCTCAGTATGCGAACGTTTAAAACCTCAGCGCTCACCGCAACGGCTGAGTACACACGGCCACGCTCACGCTGTGGTGACGTGACAACGCGTACTGATCATGCAGACTGACGCTTCAGTACGTTCGCACCTGGTTCGTGGGCACTTGTTAGAAATTAGTGAAATGAAATTCTGAACGTGGACCCTAATTTTTGGGAAACATTTTGAATTATTAGCACAATAATAGCACAAAAATGAATGAAATGGCGTGGCCTGGCCCAGTGCGACTCGATGTATGTCAAATGCCGTTAAATGTTTGTTTTTGGCGATTTCTCACTATGTTTTCTTTATCCTTTTGAGAACAGAGGTGGCTCTATAAATAGACATGTCATTTTATTAATGCACTGATTGCCACAGCACACTAGAACCATCTCGTTGAGATTCCGCCATCCATCTTCTCACCTCACGTCCCCGACGCTTCTCCGCAGGCACAATGAGGCACACAATGATGTATAGCGTCTAGTCCGTCAAGTGAGAGGACCTCGCTGCTCGATGGAGATTTATATCACGACACGATGGATAGGAACAAGGTGTATTTAATGGTTCTTGAAAGAAGGAGGAAGAAATTTAGGGTACTTATAAAATTGGAAAAAAATGTATTAGGTGGAGCACTTCTTACAAATTATATTACAGGTCGTTCATCAGTCAAATCGCTGGTCCTCGTTAGATGGCCATGTTAATTTAAGTTACCTGCAAACTTAAATGAACATGGCCATCTCAGTCAGAGTCCAGGTTTGTGGGAATGTTTGAAGGAGTTACCACTGCACTAAAATGCAAAGGACATCGTGGTACACCACTTCGTACCAATTAGGGTGGTGTTTTATAATTATAACTTACCGCGTTGGGCCTATAACGATATCGCAAACCGTAAAAAAAATGCATTTATTTATGACAACTTGAAATAATCAAAACATGGCCAATGTTTGTACAGTCTCTACGTTGACCTTGAAGGTCGCGAATGTTTACCGTCAGGTTAGGTTTGTTACCGGCGTCTGTTATGGTAGGGAAAGTGGGTCAACATGGGGTGTCAACAAGTGGTTACAACTTGGACGAGCCTTCGTGTTCACGTCAATATTATAATAACAAGAAATGTTTTGATTGTTCGAGGTTGAAGTTGATAACAGCTTACAAGAATAATATTGAGTACTAAGACTTGTGTGGTTTTCAGTGTCCTTTTCTTCAATCTTTATTTTCATAAGGGGCTTTTATTTACAGGGCTGGCCAACCCCAAATTAGATAGAAGAAGTTAAATTATGTTAAAATTAAGAAAGATAATAAAATTATTGTTTTCAGTGTATAAATAAAAACAATATATGAAAACAATTAATAATGCATTACATTAATTGACTTAATATTATTTGAAAGTATAATTCGGTACGGTAGGTATCCCTAAGATTTTGTTGAGACTATGCTATGATCCTCATTTTCATAAATCTGCTCATTTTCTGATTCCGTTATTTAAAAAATATAAAAATAATATTCCATCGACTCAACATTATAAAACCATCATATTTTTGGTGACAGTGGCACTTAATAATATTCCATTCATCAGGGACAAGTTTTTTTGTCCAACCATTATGCCATAAATTAAAATCTAAACTTATTCTAACAGAAAAATCCAATTACAGTTATCTGATTCCGGGAATCAAATCCAGGACCATCCAGTTATTCCTTCCATTCCTAACATAAAATAAATTTCTTAAGTTTGGGCATGCCTTCTGTTGAACTAGTCAGTTCAGAAAAAGGTAGAAATAGGACGGGTGTTTTTCAACGTGATCATAACTTATTTTTAACCTTAACTTAAGACTGAGAAGGCTTTCCTTTCGGCTTCCAAAGTACTAAAATCTAACATCAAACATGAGAGCACTTATAACGTAGAAGAAGATCTGACAAGACACTCCATAGTTACTCTTTGTTTCCTTAAGCTGTCGGAAAAACGCTCATTCCTGCTTTCTTCATACGCTCAAAAAGCGATCCTTCTGGTGTTGCGAGCGTCCTCAAGCTACAGTGACCGCTTCCACTCCCGTTACCTCTTAATCGAATTCATATTCTAGCTAACAGCACAATAATAGCACTAGCAGTATAGATAGATGACAATCATTACAAATCACACGAGGCGAATATTAAAACTCAATTAAGGCAAACTGCAAATTCGCGTTTGATGTCACTAACTACTTGTACACGGAAATAGTTTCACATAAACTTATTTATATGTAAATTATTATGTATGACGATTGTGGGAGTATTTATTTACCTTTATTTAACCCCTGGGAATGCAGACGTAATGTTTTACCGTAATGTGTTTTTAAATGTACATTTTCAATTGATGTTATTTTATATACTAGCTTTGGCCCGCGGCTTCGCTCGCGTAGAATTTGGTCTGCCTCATTAAGTTACGTGACATTTTTTTTGATACTTATATTTTTTTTATGTAACTTCACATCGTACATCCCAGATTTCTAACTTCAAAATTAGTTTCCATACAATCTTTGAACACCTATACCTAATATTTAGAGGGAATCTCTTGAGGTTAGAATTATTTGAATTCCTTTCTAAGTGCTCATTATTTTAGAGGGTCAAAGCCTGCCGGGGTCGCGGGACTTACGAATTACCGTGACCTCGGTACGTAAACCGTAGCACTGGTAATAACATCCCTCATGTACACAGTAAGCTAATAAAATTCCTTAAGCTAAAAAAAAAGAATCATGAAAATCGGTTCACCCAGTCGGTCGTTATTCGGTAACAAACTACTGTTAAGGAGTTGTACCTTTCATCATCAGCTCAGCTACATAAGATGATGATTACCATACGCAAGTGCTTAAATTATTTCATAAGATTTACGAAAAACGTTGGATGAGCCTATAAAATTTGAGGGTTGCCCTCGATTTCTCCAAGATCCAATCATCAGATCCTAATTTGGTGACAATGGTGGTCCCACGGGAAGCACCAGCTTTCAAACAAAAAAAGAATCATGAAAATCGGTTCACCCAGTCGGTCGTAATGCGGTAACAAACATAAAATTGATAACCTCCTCCTTTTTTGAAGTCGGTTAAAAACTATCCTATGTCCTTTCTCAAGTTCCAAACTATGTCTGTACCAAATTTCACACAAATCGGTTCAGTAGTTTAGGCGTGAAGAAAAGACAGACAGACAGACAGACAGACAGAGTTACTTTCGCATTTATAATATTAGTTTGGATTTCAACAAATATCAACATTGCGCTAATTTAAATTAAAATACTTTCAGAATATCAGGTAACAATTTTTATTTTAAATTTAAAGTGAAAACTAAACTTTAAACTAACCATTTCGGTAGGTGGAGAAATGTCTGTTGTAATTGATCGTAAAAAAGTGCTGATTTCCAGCCTACTTTGAACGAATGACTAAGACTTCTAAGATAAATATGAAATTATTTTGAGCATTTGGAAAGAAAATCTATATTTTATTTGTTGGATTATAGTAGTAATCATTCATACTCGTAGTTTATGGATTAATTTTAAAGATCGATGAACAATTTCGAACCCTGGAGTTGTGCATTTAGGTAACTTAATACATAAACTGTCTAAATAAATAAACTCTCACTAAGTTTGCGCGACTCTCAGGGGCTAAGAATTCTAAAACAACAAATGAAAAGTATTTAATTTCACTATAATATTAATTCGGAACTTTGCCAAAGGCTTGTCTGTATCGCTGCGAGACTAATTAGGTAGGTAACTTCATACTGATATCGATCTTCAATACTCCAGAGATGTGTTCCAATGTCACATGACGTTGTATTACGAGTATCATTTAATTTTGTGTTAACATGAATCAGACATTGATAACTTAAGGAGAACCATGTCCGTAAGTGGAGAAATGTGGAATGTGATATATAAAATAGTAAACACATCACATTTTGCCAGTTAATTTGCAGTGCCGTACCACTGAAGCGATATTTCGGAGAAAAATCTTAAATAAGAATGACGTGGCAAAAAGAGTATGTAAGGATCGAAGCAGCTCGCGTCCTTTAGTTTCTAGCAACCCCCAAGAAATGGGCGTGAGTTTACGTATGTAATACTAGCAAACAATTTGAGACACCATAAATACCAGCACTTTAAATTATTTTATTGTTTTCCATTTATTCTAAGTACATACTGCTGTTGTCGTTCCAAATAAACAGATAAAATAAAACTCCAGTTAGACACGATACGCTCTACTACTTTATTGTCATATACACTTGAGAGCAATAAAATCGCACACCCCTTGTAATTTGGTTTATTACTGATTGTTTTCTAAAATCGAAAGATATTGAGTAAAAATCATTAGACAAAATTAAAGCATACAAGCTTAGCTTTACAAAAACATAAAATTAAAATCATTGACCTTCACGTAACTTACAAAAACCGACCGTACACCGAATTCCCCAAATTCACGCGTTTGCGTTGTCACTACTTGCACCCTTAGCCGCAGGTATAAAAAGGTCAGTTTATTGGAATTTTTATTCTCATATAATTCGACCCAGCCTGACCCTTGCTGCCCCCCCCTCAATGACGCACTAAGCCTAGGCCCGAACCCCGCAGGGGGTGCCCTTAGTGACGTTCATTTAATTGAACTTTAGTTGTAAGCCCTGGCTGGGGGCCTTAAAGTAATTTTTAGCCACCGCAGGATTGTCCGGTTAAGTAGCATCAACCTTCTAGAGTTGTTGTGCTACGAGAGGCCATATCAAAAAAAAAAAAAAAAAAAAAAGAATTTTTATTCAGTTGCATACCGACGGTCAACGTGATAACATCTCTACTGGAAGCATACGGATTTACTGGAAAAATATGGATACCACGCCCGCAGAAGCCGCTCAAGTTATTGCCTTGCTCGAAGCAGGCCATAACCAAAGTGAAGTTGCTCGACGGCTAAATTTGAGCCGCTACTCTGTTCGTCGTGTATACCAGAGGTTCCAAGAGACCGGTGGCTACATTCGGCGACCAGGATCTGGCCGGCGACGCACAACATCAGAGCGTGATGACCGCTTTCTTGTGACAAGGTCTTTGAGAAATCGGCAACTGAACGCGGTTCAACTGGGACAACAGCTTCGAGAAGTTCGCAATGTCAGTATAAGTCGGTGGACAGTTCGAAGAAGACTAGGTGAAGCAGGAATGACTTCACATCGCCCAGCAAATGGTCCCAAATTGACCACAGCTCACCGACAAGCCCGGCTACAATTTGCTAGGGAACATTTAAATTGGACGTATGACCAATGGCGGGCTGTTATGTTCTCTGATGAGTGCAGAATGACTTTACATGGTCATGATGGACGCTCTAGGGTCTACAGAAGGTCATCAGAGCGATTTTCACAATGCTGCATAAGCGAACGTGTGGCTTTTGGAGGTGGATCGTGTATGTTTTGGGGTGGCATAATGTTGGACACTAAAACTGACATTGTATTCATCACTACGGCGAATACCGGCCCGAGATCGAGAAGTTTGACGGCTGCACGATACGTCGAAGAAGTGCTCGAAGAACATGTGAGGCCGCTTGCGTGGCTTATGGGAGAAGATTTTCTCTTAATGCACGACAACGCCAGACCGCATGTCGCTAGAACAGTTTGCGACTACATGGAAGATGTTGGAATCACCGCAATGGAGTGGCCAGCTCGTAGTCCTGATCTCAATCCGATTGAGCATGTCTGGGATGAGCTAAAAAGAAGAGTTCGAGCAAGAAGCCCTGCTCCTACGCGCCTCCAAGAGCTTCAACTTGCCATTGAAGAGGAGTGGAACGCCATACCACAAGATTTCATGGTGAAATTAATACGGTCCATGAAAAACCGATTAAGAGCTGTAATCAAGGCTAGGGGAGGGAATACACCTTATTAAAAAACAATTTGATCAAGCATTTTGAGTTTTATTTTTATTCTTTGTTAAGCTAAATTGGGTAATTTTATCCGTATGTTGGGTTTTGTGCCCTAAAACTCCCTATGGGTACTTTTTTTACACTGTATTTGATATCATTAGAAAGGTACTGAAATAAACATTCAAATAGTGTAAGTTTTATTTTAATATGTATTCACATTTATGAAAAAAACTGCTTTAACAACAAAAAGTCAACGTGTGCGATTTTATTGCTCTCAAGTGTATTTACGGTCGAAAAAACATTTCAGTGAAAGCCATTGTATTCAGAAGTCGTTCCAACTTCATAAGTAGATTAGTATGCTAATGACAGTGCACTTATTTGCAAAGATTTCTGAGTGTAATGCTGTAATCTAGATTCTTAATGAGGCACACAGACCCTCTGAGAGAGTGAGAGGGCTCTTGTGTTTACTTAATTATTCTGCTGTATTTTGCAACTGAAATTATCTCACTGGAGTCATGTACATAACTATTCAGGAATAGCGTAACAGTAAATATAGTACTACACGCATGCCCGATGACAGCACCTCCTAGTGACCCCATTATTGTCAAATAGATATTTTGATAAACATTTTCGGTTTTTTCTTCGTCTAACGGTTTTGCTGTATATTAAAATTGACACGTACTTCACTCCGCTAGTGCGCCCATTAATTCAAATCTGTCACAGCGCGTGCTGCGATCGACTTGTTCTTTGCATCACTTTGGAGCATTCACTCAATTCGATTTTGACTAGCCATGTGACCTATCTTACCACTAGTCACCAGACCCATCATTTGCAAAAATAGATTTTCGCCGCAAGACAGGGGCCTGTAGGTAACTAGAGCCGTGTAAATGCCTCATAAGTTAGACTGGGAGAAAATGTCCAAGGTATTAAGTCTGCTTTTGTGCTTTGTTTTTATATGATGTGCAAGATTTTTTATTAAATAAATAAATATAGATCAAGAATATAAAGTGGCTCCCTAGAGCAGTACCTATATTAAATGTGCAGACAGAGGCTCTGAAGTTAAATTGATATTGTATTACATCTCTTGTCAAACATTTTAAATTGCCTGTATCTTTTATTGAAGCTAAGATTTTCCTTAACTCAGCTTGAGTATTTTTTTTTGTAATATTTCACTTTACTTTCTGTGACTTAACCGAACATGATGTTATCATATTTATATCGTTATTAGCTCACGCCCGCGGAATTACCTGCGTGATTGTCATACCGGATTATAAATTATCTACGTATTAAATTTCATCCATATTTGTGCAGTAGTTTTTGTGTGAAAAAGTTACAAACATCCATCGACCTATCGTCACAAACTTGCCATTTAAAATAGTAGTATAATGATGTAGTTCTTTTAGACATGCTCTCACAAAATGACCCTATTTTTTACGTGGTAAAATCATCACATGAGTCCTCCCACCCAGGGCAGAGCGGGAGGGACTGTCAGACTCGTACTGTCTAAAATCCACGGTGTCCTTCAATAGCCCTTTACGTACCGGGGTCAAGGTAATTCGAGAGTCCCGCGACCACAAAAGGACCCTTCACGAAACTTTCAAACGACATCATTATTGTAGGGTAATGTTTTTTTGTTGACATCAATGTTGCAGCAACATACTCAATTATTTATTGCATTCCATATATTACAGAGATGGTAAAAATAACCTGTCGGCCACGCAAAAGTTAGGAGAGAGAAAGAGGGCTGAATAGCAATTTAATCAAATCAATCTATATATATATAAGGAGAACTGACTGACTGACATATCAACGTACAGCCGAAACTACTGGGGCTAGGAATGTGAAATTTTGCACACGGCTTCCCATTATAATGTAGGGGAGCACTAAGAAGGGGTTTTTGGAAATTTAACCTTTAAGGGGGTGAAAAGGGGGAATTAGGAAAGTACGTAGCCCACGCGGACGAAGTCGCGGGCAAAGTGCTAATTAGACATGTATCATTGTGTATAATTATATTTCACTTGTGCTATAAGGCTTGACATAACAAGCCATTTCATTCAATTACTAGTTGTCTTGTTAATGTCATTTAAATACGAGTATATTATGATTACCTACTGACACATGAAACAATTGAAGTGTTATTATTGAAATGAAATCCACTTTGTAGCAAGCTTGCTTTCTATCTGAGTAAAGTTAGTTTTAAATTATTCTTAAAAAAAGGTCTTTAAAAAACTTTACGCTAAAAACTGTCTTCAACACCATAGACGCAATAAATTTCTTATTTTCCACGATAAACAAACAAACAAAATAATCCACTATCAAATACCTACTACGAATTTACAAAGTTATTTTGACTGTAAACACATTTTCAACAAGAATATCCATGAATTTTCCCAACCTACAGCAAAAACTACCCCCTACCTCGATAGATGGCGTTGTTAGGAAAGTGTTCACTTTCTGAATCGCGCTATGGTTTCGTTACATCGGCTCATAGGGAACTGCGGCTAGGTTTGTGACTAGTTACAGGTTTCCGCTTGAAGAACTTGACTATAGTGTACTACAGTGTACTACAGTGAAGTGAAAATCGCGAGCTTACCCGTTGCACTTATGGGATAGCTTCACCCGTGTGGAGCTAGTCATTTTTTGGAAAATCGTGAACCCGTGTTCACGATTTTATAATTCATTATCTTATGCCAAGGCTACACTAACAGGTAATGCCATTGCCCATCATCGTGATAATTATTGCGTATATTTATATCGCGATAAATGGAGTGGCTACACTTATTGGGAATAACATTAGCGGTCATTTTCATTGAATTTAAAGCAAGATGGATTTTGACGCTACACCATATTTCATGAGTGTAAATTTTCATTGTATGAAGAAACTAACACTCCGCCCGTGACTTTTCCTCCTTAATTGAATACTTACGACTTAAAATAAATATAAAACAATAGACTCCTAGCATTATAGTAATGACATTTAACACGAACATTAACCACAAAAATCCCTTGGAGACTTACGTCCTAAAAATACCCCTATGGAGAACTTGTATTTTCAGAGATTTCGTGATGAGTGAGTGACCTTTCGTATAGATAACATAACAAACAAGAAGTGAATATAAGCTTACAAGGTCGAAACTACTTGAAACTCGATAAACGACAAGTCAAGCGAATAAATCCGAGCATACACAGACACGGTTTAGGTTTAAGACTAAACTAACAATGGTCTGAGCCAATTATATTGAAGCCCCAGCCATTAATAACATTAATTAATGACTTATCCTATTATTATAACATGCATGCAAATGTAATTGTCTTATGTGTACATTTCGTTTTATAACTCAAGTGCTTAGATTGTTGGTCGCGGGACTAACGAATTACCATGACCCCGGAACGTAAAGGCCTATTGAAGGACACTGTGGATTTTAGTCGGTACAAGTCTGACAGTCCCTCTCGCTCTGCCCGGGTGGGAGGACTCATTTGATGATTTTACCACGATAGAAAAAAGTGCTTGGTTTGTAAAATATCCAGATTCCGTGTTCAAAACAATGAAGATGCTTTTTTATAAATTTTAATGTGTGAGTGAGCGCCACGCACCCATATAAATGTTTTCCTTGGACATGTTCAATTGTTTGACGTGGGAATCGAAGGAAGGGGATAATTTTTCTTCCTGTTTTGGCTTCAATTCTCAGTGGCCTACCATAAAAATCTGGATATTCTATAATCTAGGCTTAAGTATAATTAAAATCAATGTCTGTCGTGATTTTCGTAGTCAACTAATTACACGAAGATGAAGACGGTTAAGGTTATAGCTCATTAAAGTCACCAGGCACCTGATGCGCAACGGTTTGCATCGTGCGGTTAGTTTACTTCATGTAAATTTCTATGGTGCTCACTGCCATTCGCTGGATCGCCTCGAATGCAAGCTCGCGGTCCGCAAGTGGACCACTCGGTGATAAATTGATGCTTCTATGAATTTTCAACATGCGAGTCTGAGTGGACCACGCGCAGTTCACGAGTGATCGCTGATAGGCAACTCGGAAATTCGTGAACGTAAAGAGTCGACTCGTTAATGTTGTTAACTCGGCGTCAACTTTTGGACCACCTGGCGACAATAAGTGGACACCGAACTACGAGGCGGTGCTGGTCGGATGCCGAGCAGTTCTAATGAGCTATGACCTTGTGGTCTCATTTGTACATTTACATACTCTTATAACAAGACCTGCCACTAAGTAATATAATTATGTCATTGAATTATAATGACAGTTTATTGAGGTATATTTTTTATATCTTTAAATAATTTCTACCTTTACAATAATCCACTTAAAATTTTACGGGAAGCTGATAAAAAATAGAACAAATATTCATATGTGAAAGAAAAGCCACAGGAACCACAATAATATCCATGTCCCATATAAAAATGAAACAATACCACAATTTACTAAGGGATAACGTTACAGATGTAGGTATAAAATCAGTAACAGCGGTCCAAAAACGAATTTTATTTTCATTCCAATCCTCGAACCAATAAATAGTCAATCAAGAAAGATAACATTATAGTGAAGACTGAACGCACGGGATCAACGGAAAGATAAAAGATACGGCTCGCAAAACACAGACTCTATGAGAAAAGATAAAGAGTGTGAAAGTGAATGAACAATAAAGTGAAGTGAAATAACAAAGAAAAATTAATTAAATTAAAACGAATGATAATTTTATACTTATTCAATGAAAAGACAATAATAATTTCAAACCATATCAGTTCAACATATTTAAAAACATATTCAATTAAGTCAATTTTAATTTCAAGATTGAGACAATAAAGTGCAGAAAAAGAAATTGTATCATGAAAAAAACAACCCAGTTTAATTGAATAAAGCAATACGATTGTTTTCAAATTCAATTAACTTTTAAAACATTTTAATTGAAAAAGAAATGGACGTACAAATAGGAAGAAATCAGACATGATTCTAAATGGGTGGTGCGTTTTATTGTGATAACGTTGAAAAGTGTACTCTGTGTCGTAGACATAAGATTCTATTTACCATAATGAAACATTTGTGACCATTACTTTGAAAGGTCATGTGTTCAAAACAGTTCCTGTAAATGAACTTCTGTTCCTGTAAATAGTGTTTTGTGGATTTTGTGACTTGTGTTAAGGGTATAAAGTTGAAAATGAATGTGCCGATGAAGGGCGGGCCGGCGCCCACCGTGGCCGTGGTGCCTGTCCCGGAGAGTGAGATGGACGCGCTGCTGCTCGGGAGGACTGCGGTGAGGACATTTGATCAGTACATGAGAAATGTATGTATTATATGTTTTAACTATTTACTAATATATAAGGAAGTCGATCACTGCGACTTAGATCTTAGACACACACAATAGTGAATAGAGCTGTGCCGACTATGACTTTGGACGACTAGTTGACTGACTCGTAGAGTAGCCTAACTAGCCTTTTATGCGCCTTGTACTATGCGCCTTGTATTTCTTTGACTGCGCCCTGGTTGGTCATTTCTGCGCCTTTCCATGGTCTGCGCCCTGTGCCTGGGCACCGTTGGCACACACCTATTCTCGGCACTGCTTGTAGAGTTCATAGTCTATCATAAATGTCAGTGGTGTTTCAAGTATATTAGCTAAGTCACTTACATTGAGTTGATTATATTATAAAAAGCACTTGATCACACATGTTACGTAGTTCGGTCAAAAATCTTTTAATAAACCATAAGGCTAATATTAAAAAAATGTTAACAAGAAAACTTATAATTTCGGAATCGGAAAGCACCTCAAATAATCTGGGATCCAAAAGTATTAAAGTGGGATTCAAAACTGGGATCCAACGAAAATATATGCCGACTTTACCGACTAGTCGGCATGTGGCTGTAATGGTAAATGGTGAAAAATCCACCCAGGGCAACGATCGAGGGTGGTAGGCCTCACCAGGGTCGCTTGGCTAATGAACACCATCCTGTTGGAGTCCAGTGACAAGCAATTCTTTACCATGTTCGATCGGTGCGAAGAGTTCCAGTTCCTTCTAGGGGAGCTCTGTCCAGTTTTGTTACTGGGCTAGAGGACAAGAGCAAACCAACATCAATAACACAAAAATAGGTTTTGTTAGTTGACAGTCTCGTGAGACCTTTCATTTATTTATTTTTTGGTCGTCCCTATTTCTTTTAGCTATCCACATTAATACTTCTCTCACGATTTTTCCTCATCACATGCTCATACAATGATAATCGATTAGATAAAGTATAAATGGTGGTGGTAAATAAAATGGCTAACTAAAAATGTCGTAAAGAAATTATTGCTGTTGACGTGCTACGAGATGCTACGGCGTAGCAGCGTAGCGCAGTCGTAGCAAGTGAAATAAGTAATAAAATGCTACGAAAATACCTCTTATATAGGTTGACTTATATTGCATTTGTTTTAGTACTTTGGGTATAAGTTATAAAGAGAGGTACTTTCTATGAGTTTAAAAATAAAACCATCAAAAGTGCCTTTTGATAGTATTTTTAGATAGCTTTAAAATTTAATATTTTTAGATTGCTTTTTTTAAAGTACGAAGTCTCAGTGGTTCACTTTTCATAGAAGCGTTTTTACTCTGACGTATAGAAACGTCAGGTGGTGCGACACGAGTATTAATTATAATTGCCCTGTTTATAGCTACTATCAGGGCAATACAGGAATCTGTGAAACAAATAAAGCCGATTAAATAAAATCACTGCTGTAATTCCATTGCAGTACAATGAGCGCAACACTAAAAGTTTTTAGTACAGCAATAGATTATGTTCCCCTCTTTTATAGAAAAAACATTCCCTATTACGTATAACCATCACTTACAGTAAAGACGTAAGATCTCGATGAATCAATCGAAGCTAATAGCTGTCACAGCAAACGACGTCCTCCGAAAAATCCCGAACATCTTCGAATGCATACGGATTTAGCCGATTTGTGCCGAACTGAGAGTTTTATCCGAGAGATAAGTGGATATGTTGGTAATCTTTTTGTTGAAGCAAAAATAAGGAGATTTCGTCCAATATTTATGTTGTTTAGTGTGTATTTTTGGTATAAAAGAGGATTTATTTAATGTTCTTAGAAGCCAACGTTATTTATTAAGAAAGCAGTCTGACAAGCAATCTTGAAAGAAAGCGCTTTTTGGAAGTTTTAACAGATTGATAAAAATTGAACTCGTAAATCTGTCAATTCAATGATAAGAACAAATCTTGACGAGGGATAGATCGTAAGTTCAATTCCCTAGAATAATCCTATTTCTTGGGCTAGAAGTTACCATGTGAAATATTGTTATTCAAATGGAATAGTGTTCATTTTGCTGTCATTTTTTGTTAATGTAAACGAAGATAAAAGCGATGGTTTTCAAGAATAGACACAAAGATTTATCTATTCTCTTTTTAGAAAGTGTTCCTGAACCTTTTGTAAATTCGATGGTCCACGAGTAAGTTGACCTTGATCAGTAAAGAGTATAGAATAACTGAACATTGAAGATGAAAGCCAAAGAAAATGCTTGTTCAGACTCCGCCGCGGGCTGTTCACCTAACAACTTACATTGTGCGTGGGAACATTGTAACGATAGGTACAGTTTTAGCTTTTTTCACATTGTTGAAAATAAGTTACACGTGATTTGATTTTCACAAAAAATCGCGGCTTATTCCACCGAAATTAATTTCAGGTTAAAATAATTTTTATTTTGGTAATGTGAAAGTTTTGATTTCGACTTTATTTCTGTAAAAATAATAGTTTCGCTACAAAATTTTCTCTCTAATTAAAACACGAATCTTTTTTCGATAGATAAAGAAGATTTCAGATGTCCAATAACTGTGATATAGTTTGACAAATTGAAGTTCACATTGATAAATTCATGTGAAAGCTTATAATAATCGAACATTCCGTGCAATGTATTGTGGAATATTTTATCGTCTATTTGAGTCTTTGTTCTGTCTGTGGCGTCGGCGCTACTTTGCATCACATAGTAGGATGTAAAATGCTATGCTGAGCCAAGAAAAAAATGCTGATTGAATGTGCAATATCCGCATAGTAAAATATTTTACCTTTGACGCCTTACATTTTTTACCGACTGCTAAGGAATACTCGATATTTTTTCGCTAATCATGTATTGTAATATTGTTATGACGTTTTAGTTCACTTTTTACGCGGTCGGATTTTTGTTTTGTTTTACTGAAGCCTGTTGAAATTTCATAATAAAGTCTCGTAATACTGCTGCTCCTTAATGGTGAAGTAGCTTGTATATCTACGATCCAAAATTTTAAGATATGTTATAGATAACGGCTTTCTCTCTGTTAAAAGACACAAATAAAATATTGAATCAATTTGTCAGTTTGATCTGTACTGTAAAGCATTTCAAACTTGTAGAAGACGGCGATACGAGGTAGACAGAACTTTTATTTAGAACTAATGATCTGCTGTAGATCGAAAAAGCTGAAAGTCTTGGGATCGACCTTTGTCCAGCAGTGGGGTGATGCAACTCAACAATAACAGCCAACATTAACAGTTATAGTCGCTTCATGTATGAACGTTGCCGGGGAATCAATATTGCTATTTTGTTATTTATTTAATTTTTTTAATAATATTTAGTTTAAATTTTTAAAGTACATTGCTTTCACATTATTTATGCCAAATGATGTTATAAAAATAATGTAAAACATTTTTAAAAAAAGTAAGTATGGAGTTACTTGCCCATTCTTCTTCATACAAACCTACCCTTGCGAATGGGTGTAGAATCAATCCTATCCCATCCCATTCCCTTTAATAATTAAATATTCGACGTTTGCAAGTGCCTCTTTGATGGCCTAATTGAAATAAATGTTTTTGACTTTGACTTTCAGTACATTTTCATTATACAGCCTGTTTAATGAATATCTACTATCTATATATCATTCTGCATTATAAATAAACTCATACGTTTATGCTATAAATCAAATATCTAAAGGCAGAAGTGCTTTTGCGAAACAACGTCTATACGAGTATAGGCTGTTAAGCTAAACATCTGTTTTTGTATGAACGAGATAATCCAGCCAAAACACACTTTTTGTCAAATAAACCCGACGCCAGATGGTCTTTACAACAATACAACTCACAGCGCCAGCGCAAATTGTCATATCTGCACATTCCGCATATTTTGTCCAACCGTCGCTTGACGCGCACAACGACGCTACTGTTTATCATGACAATGGACGATCGCAACACAACTACTCTGTCATACAACCTGCACGTAGATATAGTATTTTTATTGGAATTTTATCTGATTTGCCAGAACATTGTTGTATCTATACGGTACCTTGTTTGATTTCGATATATAGTAAATGCTCAATGAATAAAAATGAATGATTGTAAAACCATACCATATTTTAAAAGAGTAACCATGGAGTTTCTTGCCGGTTCTTTTTTTCAATGTAATCGACCAACCCGAACCGAGCACCTGCTGTTGACGTTTTATAAGTGCCCTCATGGGCCTATGTGAAATAAAAACTTTTGATTTTGATTTTTGATTTTGAATATCAATAATCGATACGAGAAAATACATGACCGGGTTTTGATTATACGTTATTTGAAAATGCATGATTTTATGTAAATTCAGTTTGGTCACATAATTTAATGAAAGAATCCGTGTTGAAATCACCAAGAAATTTAACACAGACTAAACACATAGATAACTTTCAAAAAATAAAATAAATTACTATTTTTTATTTGGCCTTTGCCCAGCAGTGGGACACTATGGGCTGATATAATAAAAATAATAATAATATTTTTTTATTTAAGAATTAACTCAAAATAAAGGTTTACTTTTATTCTATTCTATTCTATTCTATAGTTTCTGTTTTTGCCTGCAATCTGCTGGTGTTGTGGAAATTATCTCACAGGGACATCTTAAATTACAAACTTGCGAAGAAATAATTACAGACTTGCGAAGGGTATGCAGCCTCTCACGGTCTGCAATATAATGTTATGAAAAGTGAGTACTTGGTCTTTGAGGCCCCTGGTAGATGTGTGGCTTATGAGCCGGTGATTTGCCTGATTGGGAGACCCCTTAATAGGGTTACGCAATTTAAATACCTAGGGCACTATCTGACCGTGGACCTCAAGGATCAAGTAGACATTGAACGTGAACGCAGGGCGCTAGCGGTTAGATGTAACATGTTGGCTCATAGATTTGCTCGTTGTAGCAGCGCGGTCAAAATCACTTTGTTCAAGGCTTTTTGTACTTCGTTCTACACGAGCGGTCTGTGGGTTAACTGTACGCGGAAGGCTCTAGACGCCCTGCGGGTACAATATAATAATGGTTTCCGGGTGCTGTTGGGGCTGCCTAGATACTGTAGTGCATCGGGCATGTTTGCGGAAGCGCGGGTCGACGGTTTTCATGCGATCATGAGGAAAAAGGCTGCCTCGTTGCTAAGCAGATCTAGGACCAGCGCTAACAGCATCCTGAAAGCACTGGCCGACAAGCACGATGCGCCGATGCTTAGGCATTGGGTGGCGTTGCTTGTGAGGCAACATAGCTTTTAAGTATTACTAACCCTTAGTAGATAAGTTATAGTTGATAAGATACTAACCATTGGACCGGTGTAGTCATTAAATAAAAACTATTATTATTATTATTATTATTATTATTAAATGTGTTTCGTCTCGGCAAAGGTCGATAACTAAAATCCATCCATGAACTTTGCCTTATCTGCCAAGTTTTATAGCAATCTTTTTAAAACTTTACGAAAATTAACAGACATAATGTCTTATTCTTTGCAGCTTTAATAGCATTAGAACCATTGATAAATATATGTATTCTTTATGTTACTCACTGATAAACATATTGTTCTTGAGTTTATTCGTTGCGAACAAAAATACAATTACTTTATCTTCATAATACAAAGTGTAGGTAAATCTCTTAATACAAAATATTCACTTGACATCACTTTGTCAGCACCTGCTTCCGGCAGATTACTGGAAGCACTCAGCTCTAATAATTATTAAAACCTACATTTTTATTCAGTTTCTTCTTAAAATGACGGCGACAGGAAGCCGTAACGCTAAATTAAGGAGCTTAATGAGTGGTGGAATTAATTTACCTAATCTTTATTGATCGGGGTCTGTTTCTAAGGTAAATTGAGCAGGATTCACCTAAACTATAGTTCTTTCACAGTATATTCACGATTAGATTATCATCATTACAGGCATCTAGTCTTACCAAGGGGTACTTTATGTTGCTTTATGTGAAATTTTAGTGTTAGCTTGTTTATGATAGGCTCATACGTACATGCATCTTTTTCAAGATAATTACGGGAGAATCGTGGTGGTAGTAGTTTGATCCCTAATAGGCGTATTATTTTCTGATACTTATTTCATCACCACTGCTCTCAAACTTCGGCATCGAAAGAAAACATGAAACAGAAAAGTGATATGTCTATGAATGAAAAAATCGATCATGTTGTGAAATTTAACAGCCCGTACTGGGCTAGCACGGTGGGTTACAGTCCTGGGTGCAGCTGTAGGAACGTTCCTTTCCAAACAAAAGTTAATTCACACAAAAATCGCGTGTACAGACGCCAGCAAGTCAACGTACACCATTCATTTTGTTCATTCATGACACACATATTAGACATTTGAGATCATCGGAGAATTTGAGGTTCTGTCAAATTTTACCAATCGAACATTAACCTTTCACTATTGTGATGAGGTTGAAAATCTGTTAAAGAAATTTGACAGGTTGATGTGCTGACGTCTGTACTTGATTTTTAAAATGGCGTTGAATTTTATATAACAGCAAAACTAATTATATTTCTAACCAAAGCAAAATCCTTCAAGTTTACTTATCTCAAAGAAACGATATCTTAAATGCATGCCACCTTTGTCTGAACAGAGGTTGAAGCCAAAAACCTTATTATTAAAAGTAGAAGCTCCGTCAGCAGCGGAATGAGTTGAACATCAAATAACCTGTCACAGTGTACACTCAATCAGTGTACCAACTAAGGCGTATCCATTATACAAGATACTTGTATACAACTTGAACAAACCTGCATACAAGGTACAAATTACAAATAGGTGGTTAAAACTTTTAGATTTAGTTTTTTTTTTTCAATTCAAGCACCTAGTCTAATGGAAAAGTGCCTTTAGTGAAAACAAATACGAGTGAAGCAACTAGCATTTTTGCTATATTGCTACACAATCTTACTCCTATTTTATAAATGTGTAAGTTTCTGAACATGCCAATGGTCTGGATGGTTAGTAACTCTTATACGCAAAAACTAAAGAACACATTTGGACAAAATTTGGCATAGGTTTTAGTTTGGCATTAGTTTGTATTCTAGTAGTAAGCCACACATGAGATAGTAGAACGTCATCAGTAAAACGTGAATAATCGTGCTAGGAATGCACGACTATTCAGGCTTTTGTGACGTAACGTAAACACATACTTTCATGTTTACTAGATGGATAAAATTAATTCCTCGTTCGTACACGACGTGATTTTTCATCATACACCTAATTTACGTCGTACATACTCATATTACGAAGTACGGTCTACGTACGTAGAATTCGTGCAAGGACTGTGAAATATGCTTAGAATTTGAAAAACTCTCAGTTTTTTTTGTCTCTGTCTCCTACCAATATTGTCCGTAGTTGAAATACCGTATTGTTAATATCATGTCTACTATGTCGTAGTTGTGCTGACTGAGATTATCGCGGTTCATTTGGTTCACATTTTCCACCTCGCTTGCACCACTTAACTCAAAGATTGGCAAAGACACTACCGTCATTCTTTTTGTCTTTACAATGCTATATATATGTACGGAGTGTTCAGTTTCTGTAATAAAATTGACGAGTGTTAAGCACGTATTGTAATGAAATATTTTTTGGGTGGTAGTAACGATTCGTCTTGATATGGGACATCTTATATAGGAGTAGAGGGTATGGATTATTTTGTTATTGACAGATTGGATATTGCACGCGGAGGACCGTAAGACCTATCATGATTTTTGAAGTTTTATGTCGTAAAGTAAACGGGAACTTTGACGTTTTGATAGAAAAATAGTATATTGTTCATCAAGAGGAGAAAGTGACCGATTACCGCCGGGGGTGTCGTTTGAATCCCGAGCCGTAGGCGAGGGCTTTAAAACACCCGAGATCGGGAATCGCACTTTCTCTCGAGTGATACATAGTGCTTTATACTACACCCGTGTGGAAAGTACCTTGATACGGGGAGAAAATGCATCTGAGCGGAAGAGAAAGCGTTTTCGCCCCGCATATTTGTTCGATATGCAATGACGTACTTTCTACCATAAATTTGATAAAGTATCAAGGTACTTTCCACGCAGATGTAGTATAAAAAATATTCCTCGTTCGTACGAGTGCTTTTTCATTTTCCATGGAGTAAACGCCGTGAATACTTCAAGTACGCTGTAGGTAAAATACGAAAATCTTGTGCTAAGGGCTCTGATCTTATGGTGCAATGTTTAAGAGGCCTATTCTCAGCAGTCAACAGTGACATGCCGAATTGATTGGTTGATTGAACGATTTTAAAAAATATGTATTTTGACAATAAATTGATGTATTACCATGACTGCTTGACAATAAATTGATGTATTACCATGACTGGAAAATGTAAGTTGGAAATGATTCGTAGCATTCACAAAGCGAACACAATATGTATACTATTCAATGACGAACATCATTCTATTTATATATGATCTACCATAATTCTATTTACATCTATCCGTCATACCAAGACTAAAACAAACAGGTTTTACGTCAAATCACATGAACAGAATATATTCAACAATCTCGACTACTCCCATAAATCAATAAGTCTTAATGTAATATTCGTACGATACATAAGTACGTCGTATAACATTGTGCTACTGTAAGGTTTGTTCACACCGAGACGCTACGCTAGGCACACATTTTGATAACGACACAAGTCACAAACTAACTTTATTTACTACACGAAATGATTTTCACATTTCACCGATGACGCAACGCAGCACTTTTTAATAGAAACTCAAAATCTAGTTTTATTTAATATAATAAAAAGAAACACATTTCCAGTATCGTCGCGTCATGTCACGACACTTCGCGTCGCGTCGCGTCTCAGTGTAAACTGACCCTAAGTCAATCGCACGTCTGTTCTAAGCCCTTGAACCACGAAAACCACTCTTATTACAACGATGTGAAAGCGCAATTGTTAATGTACCATGTATGTGGCAGTATACAGTGTGTTTGGTTTCCGATTACCTTTCGAACTAAAGTAAAAAATGTGAAAATATTCAGTACTTTGTGTGTAGTAAGTTTTTCAGAAGCATCAATATTTAGCTTCGCAATAAAGTCATTTGTGTAGGTCTCTTGGATTCAAAGATATTTGCATTTTATTGTACTCGTACATACCCCAGTTCGACCGAACAAGAAACTGGAATAGCCGCTATTCGCCAGGTGTTGGGTTACAAAAATTCAAGTATCGGTAATCGGAAACCAAACACACTGTATAATAATCCGGGAGGTCACATTGTATTTGTTTTGTAACCACAATGCGAGCTTACTACTGCTCGCTCTGATGAAACATAATAATGCGGCATGTTTAGATGAAGTGGTTAGCCACTCAGCTTGCCCCTTTTTTCCGGTCTCTTACTGACTGAAAGTGCCGTAAGAAATATCACCCCATATTATAATCACTAGTTTTGTAAAAAGTATTATCGTCTTTAAATTCAAGGTTATATAGATTCTATTGATTTTAATTATTTTTCTCACCAACGGCAACGACATCGTTGTTATAGGAACAGAAAGGTGATTAGTTCGACATATTAGTTTTTTCCTTGGGAAGTAGTATCGGCTACTTAAATCACTAGAGTGTCTTTGGCTCTCGAGAGGGGGCCCCCGTCATTTTGCTGACACTCTTTGAGGTTGGCGTGAGGCGCGTGGAACACAACGCACCGTCTACCCGAGCATGGTTCATGGTCGGACAGCGAGTTGCCCATTACTAGCTGCCCGCATGCCCGCGACTACGGTGGCCGGAGATCGTCTGCCGTCGTACTTACACTAGAAGCACTTTTTAATTTTCCATACAATTTTCGCCGTACTTAGTGCTTAAAGTACGTTTTACGGCTGAATACGTAGACTTTACGGTGGGGAATCTGAACCCAGTGAGTTCACCAGCAATGTGTGATGAAGCGTTAACTGCAGATAACTTCAACAGTTATCTCTCCATACAATACAGTTTACAGAATAGTTCGACAGTTTATCGTTATCGCTGCGATATTGAACCGATGCTGGGATATTACTATTGTGTCGGAATGTGATCTTAATATTGACTTACATCGCTTAGCGTTATATCGCTTTACAACTAGAGATAGTTTGAACTGTTTACGTGAAATGAAAGCTCGATTATTGAACTCATTTTATATTCAATAACAAAAGCTGATAATCTGTGGTTAGTAACATTTTGGCCAAATAATTACTGCCAGTTGATCAAGGTTTAAAAATCAGATGTTTCTGGCTATATGGTTATTATTAAGAGTGTTGAATGTATAACTAAACTGGTAAAATATCTTAAAGACAACCAGTGAGTTAATCACTCGAAAAGATGTAACCTTTTTTGGTATTTTTAGAGGTGGAATATCAATAGATGTCCCTCCGTCTGGGGAGTGCGGAGGTTCTGTCAGAGGAGGTTCATAGAATAAATTGCTCCCTTTTTCTAAATAGAGTTATAGAACTTGCGTTAACTTAATCACTGGTCCTTCTTGAAAACTAAAAAGTGACAAAAAATATAACAGGGTTAATTGAAATAAATGCTTCAAACTAGAGTCGAATCAGTAAAGTTGGAAAAGTTTCTAACATTAGGGCCGAACTAGCGGGAAAAGTCGTTGATTATCGCATTAATGGATGTTTATACGAACATTTAAAGACTATTATCGCGAAAATCAACGGAAAATGCCGTGACCGTTAAGCGAATTCCTTTTTCTACAAACTATCGTTCAATAAAAACAGTCAATTTCAGATAAGCAATTCCCTATCCATCGCAAAAACTGTGTAGTAACCAGCATGATCTAATATGATAGAGTAACGGTCATCAATCAATTACATATGAGCACAACCGCGCCGCGCCAGCGTCGTCCGCGTCAGACCAATACCATTACGTGTGGTTTTATTAACTAGTTTTTGAACCTGGCTTCATTTGCATGGACACCGAATATAATCCCGCTGGTTAGGTATTACGTATGGATAAAAGTACCTATTATAAGTACTAACCCACGCCATGGTCTTTCTCTGTGCCAAGTATCCACGTTCGTGGTCATCTATGGCCTTTCCCAACCAGTGTAACTGGATACAGTTAAATAAATAACAATATTTTACATGAAGCGGTTGCTTTTCTGTCCAGCGACCTAAACTGATTTCATGCTGTTCAGCTGTTAAAATACATAAAGATCATGGACAGACAGACATTTAATTTTACTTCTCTAGATATTAGTTAGAATACGGTCAGTATAGTGGCTATGTTAAGTTTTTGTCATTAGCAATGTCTTTGTAAGGGAATGTTTTAAAGGTTAAAGCTTGTTTCAGAAAAATCTAAACCAAATAATTTTTCAAATATTTGGTATAGAAATAACTTCACTTCCTGATAAAACTTTACATCGAAGATAAGAGTTGAAATAAGTTCGACATTTTATTATGTTGTGAGGTGAGATAAGATTAGCACAACAACACATACGTCGTTCCCTAACCTTGTCATTTAATTTCGCCATCAGCGTTGCTCACTGGCCAATATTTTTGCGATAGTCAAGTGGAAGCTAGCGTTACTGCTGAATAAGAGAATCGAATAGAGAAGGGTGGGTACATACACTGTGGACGGAACATCGACGCATAAACGGTGGCAAGTAAGAATTCATTAACCCTAACCCTTTTTTACGTGATAAAATCATCAAAGGAGTCGGAGGGACTGTCAGACTTGGACTGACTAAAATCCAAGTTGTTCTTTCAATAGACCTTTGCGTTCTAAGGTCACGGTTCCCTGTATAGACAGTCTGACAAACCCGGCAGGCGTTGTGCTGTCAGATACCAGAAAGCCCTTTGAGACACGCGTAGAAAATAACGCACCGTCGACATGGGCATGGTCCATAATCGGGGAGCGAGTCATCTATGACTGGATCGCTGTCCGATGCCCGCTCGTCCTAACCCTTCGGTTATTGGAAATAACCATTATTTCGTGTGTCCAATACAATACAGAATAGAAGTTCAATTCGAATGCTTTTTTTTTTTTTTTTTTTTTTTGCGTGGTAAAATCATCAAATGAGTCCTCCCACCCAGGGCAGGGCGGGAGGGACTGTCAGACTTGTACTGACTAAAATCCACGGTGTCCTTCACGAGCCCTTTACGTACCGGGGTTACGGTGATGGGTAAGTCCCGCGACCCCGGCAGGCTCTGGCCCTCTACAGGCCCCGTCAATGTGCTGACACTCCTTGAGGCGCGCGTGGAACACAACGCGCCGTCGACCCGGGCATGGTCCATGGTCGGACAGCAAGTCGCCCATTACTCGCTGCCCGCATGCCCGCGCCTACGGTGGCCGGAGATCGTCCTGTGACGTCCGACGCCGTGGGCGTCTACCACTGCGGCTGGGATGGAGGGAGGACGCTGTCCTCTCCCTCAGGCGGCCCAATTCGAATGCTAATGCAAAAACAATTTCCATACCAATATCCTCATGGCATTAACCTACTATATAGCTTTCAATACGGTCCAGTATCGATGGAGGTTGATGACCGGTGAGCCAATTTACTCACGCTAGTGGCTCTCCTGTGTTACTGGCATGGATTACTGGCTAATGGATATTCCAGCTAAACGGTAATTTAGTACCATTACGCTGACAGGGGGAATATGTCCGATGGTATTGAAAGAAACGGCGAAATGGACTTTTGTTTGTCGACAGAACGACCCATGTGGTGAGGACAGTGTTCAATATGAATGTGGATCAGTTTCAGTATGAGATTATTATGAGAGTCGGGGAAGATCAATGTAACGATGGATGGACTCTGTGGAGTACTATATGACTAGTAATTCATTTCTAGTCATATCTTCTCTCTATTTCTTATAATAAGAAATAGAGAGAAGATATGACTAGAACTACTTCCCACCTCCAATTATGGGCATCTATGCGCACTGTTATTTTTTGTTATTGTTTAAAAATATAGTTAAATTGAGAACATCCACTTTTTTTGAAGTCGGTTCAAAATAGGTTTACTTTTGGTCTCAATCTAATCCAGAGGCCAAAACGAGGCCAAAGATGGAGCGAGCTCACGTAGAATTGGTTTCAGGTACCTTGTGGTGGCGTTCCCCAGGGTGGGCCGCTAGGACCTCCTAGACTAATGTCCAGCTGGACTTAAGCCACTCCAAAGTATCTGACTGCTCTTGAATCGGATTTCCGAGTTGCAAATTTATCGCGGCGTAACATGGCGAGCTTATTTTATACACAGTCTCTTTAAAAAGCGTCCATATTCTAGCTCCAGGTTTTTTTAACGTGGTAAAATCATCAAAACAGTCCTCCCACCCAGGGCAGGGCGGGAGGGACTGTCAGACTTGACTGACTAAAGTTCACGGTTTTATGTACCGGGGTCGGGGTAATTTGTGAGAACCGCGACACCGGCAGGCTTTGGCCCTCTACAGGCTCCGTCACTATGCTGACACTTGTTGAGGCGCGCGTGGAATACAACGCGCCGTCGACCCGGGCATGGTCCATGGTCGGTCAGCGAGTCGCCCATTACTCGCCGCCCGCATGCCCACTAGCCGCCCGCACGCCCACTCGCTGCCCGCATGCCCTCTATGCTCCATGAAGGAAAAAAAAACACAATTGTTCGTATAATTTGGTCTTCAACCAATATGGTACCTATTTTCCGACCCCTAAACACATCATACCGCTTGCCAAATGCCGTCCAGACATGAATACATCGGTCATCTAGTAACCAATTAGATGACGACGATTTCGATCGAAGTTTCTTTTTAAATAACAAACCAAGCGATGTAGTTTTTGTTACGAGATTTGATAAAGATCTAAGGACGAGGTGAAGTATCTCCGCGTAATGTCATTAAAGGACAATGTCCGAAATGGCCCTATGCCACAAAATCTTTTGAAATACACGATAATTAACTGTCTATTTTATTATATTAGTTGCAAATACATTTGTAACACGGACTAGCTGTATGCCAAAATGAACAATAAAAAGTATTCATCGCGACTAATAACATTAATGGCCGCCATCTTCATCAAACGTCATGTCGTGTCGATAAATAATAGGGATGCCCAATTGATTGTAATTGATGCAAATCGTAAGCCGATGTATCGATTTACAAAAAAATCGTGGTCTAAAAAATCGATTTTATTTTTCAAATTTACATTATAATGTAAATATTATCTATTCTATGAAAAATAAGAAAGATAATAAATGATCTCTTGTCAGTAAAATCAGATTTTTTTCGATAAAAATAACGATCAAATATCGAAAAATATTGACCTGAAAAATCGATTCTTCGATTAATCGATCTCAGATCGTCATCCCTAGTCACTTGTCACTGTCAGTCTACTGATGATTACAATAGCGTCGCTTGCTGTTTGTAATTGTTTGTATCGGTGTGTTTTGGTGACTTTTGTAATATTGCATATTCCGACTTGGCTATTTAAGCGGACTCTGATTGCTTTAAAAAACAACTTCCTTGGCTGTGATTTTCGGAACTGTGTACCGCTCAAACGATAACCTAGGCATAGGTACCTACCCAATTATCTAGGTAGGTGCTTAAAATAGCTAAATATATTATGATATTGCTTTTCAGTTTCTTAAAAATTACTTTAAGCTATGAAAAACTGTACCTAATATTCGTTGTTATGGTTCGATTATAACCTCAAAATCTGATTCTTTTCTTGGAATATATCTATTCTGCAGCTAGTCCGCTATAAAAATAAGATCTTATAGGAGTTTACTAATGATCGACAACACAAAATATAATTTTCCGATGCTCTTGGTTCCAGGGCGAACAATGTATGGGCGCAGAGCAATCTCCTTTTATTTAGAAAAATTACTTACATTCGCCTGTGACTATGTAGATTTAAGTGCTGTGTATGTATGAGCATGGGATATTACCCTAAAAACTCTGTGACCCTGTGACCCTAAAAAGGATAATAGAACCTGAAGGATTAGCAGAAGACCTTTCAGTTCCTTATTATAATGAGTCTGGTTTGAAATGATAAAGGGGAAATCAGGATACATAAGATAAGTCTTCAATAAATAAGTTAAAAATAACTAAAACCCGATTACGAAAAAATCTCGCTCTTATTTTTTATTTGGGGTTATGATATTAATTATTTTTATCTATATATATAAAAGGAGAACTGACTGACTGACATATCAACGTACAGCCGAAACTACTGGGGCTAGGAATGTGAAATTTTGCACACGGCTTCCTATTATAATGTAGGGGAGCACTAAGAAGGGGTTTTTGGAAATTTAACCTTTAAGGGGGTGAAAAGGGGGAATTAGGAAAGTACGTAACTCACGCGGACGAAGTCGCGGGCATAGAGCTAGTTTGATATAATAATAAAGCAAAGTAGCGAATGAATTTCAAATGTACTCATTAAGCCTTTTCATTTGAAATCCATGTTGACACTGTTAGAAACAGACAAAGTAACTAGTAAAAGCTATATATATATATTTCAAATGTTATGATTATAAATGTTAGGGTTTGTATTACGTAATACCAAAGATTTCAAACGGGTTAGCACTAAAATATTGCTGTATAATAGCCTTGTTCAAAGCATATTGGAGTATTGTAGTGTCGTATGGAGACCACATTACGCCACTCATAAACTTCTCATTGAAAGGGTCCAGAAACGTTTCCTATGGCATCTTGCTTTTTCCGAAGGAAAAAGCAAGCAGCTACCCTCCTATGTGTCCCGTCTGAAAGCCTTCAAAATGCACTCGTTATCGACTCGAAGAGAAGTTATGGATGCCCTGTTTCTATACAAACTCATCAGAGGGCAAATAGACTGCCAACAGTTATTGAATCTCCTCAAGTTCCGTGCCCCAAGCCGCTATCCTCGAAAACCCATCACTCCACTCCACCCGCCCTTGCGTAGAACTGTCTTAGGTGCTAACTCACCAATACCGCGGATGTGTAAAATTATAAACAGCTGTAGTGACCTAATAGATGTTCATTATGATAAAATAGGAAAATTCCGTAAATGAATTGCTGAATACCTTTCATACAATTATTAAGACATGTTAATTATGAATTCAAAATTGTTGTTTTTTTTTTTGTTATTTAATTTTAACATACTGGAATGAAATATTTAAAATTAAACTTAGCTTAATTTAAGTTATTTATCTGTTATGTATTCTATTATTAGTCCATTTATTAATGTTAATTCAATTTTTTTTCTATTATTTTAATTAATTTGTTTGCTGAAATTACTTGATTTATTATTTGTCACACTATATTTTTGTTAAACGTATTGTTACGTCCAGTTCAAATAATGCATGTGGTGTTAACCTGTAATTAATTGTTGCACTTGTTAATGTATAATGTGTACTATTAGTTGAAATGATGCGTGTTAACAATTGTAGGTTAACCTAAATAAATAAATAAATAAATGTGCTCATCAAGCCCTTTAATTTGATACCCATGTCGATACCGTGCGAAAAGAATTTCGCCACATTTAGAAGAGTGCCACATTGGATTTGGTGACACGTTGCCTACCCTTTAACTAGCGGACACGCTTCTAACGAGACCTCATTTGCAATGTTACGATAAGTAGTTTAGAAGTAATCAGGGAACAAAAAGATATACATACATACCGGTCAAAATCATAACCCTCCTTTTGGCTTTGCCGTAGTCGGGTAAAAACTCACCACGATATTGGGTTTGTCATCTATACTAATATTAATTTGTTGTTTGTATTTGGGGGGTAATCTCAGGAACTTAACTTGCTCAACCGACGTTTTTTAGATTAATATTCATAGAACTGTTTCACCGTCCGATATCTTCTAACGCCTTGACATCTGGAAACCATATGGGTTAGGACCATCTAGAATTTATTAAGAAATGTTTAAGTTTTAATCTTGCGCGATAGTCAGCAAGACTGGCAGAACAGCTTGACTCCTAGAGTACGTGGGCGAACTGAAGTATCGCCACTCTTCAATGTTCTTTCATCCACTCTCATTGTCCCCGATCAAACTATGTCGTTATGCAATCGCGTCTCGACCCTATTGAGTTGCTTGAAACTTCTACTGTGCTTGCTTTGTTGTATTTTTTTTTCTTATTAAAAATATCGTCAAAGATATATTCCTTCCAATAATAAATGTGAAAAGTCCTGAATGCACAAAGTAAATTAAGAAAAATAAGTCTTTGCAATTCTTCAACAATCAAAGGTAACATTTAAGTATTCCAAACGTTCTTCCTGAACAATCAAATAAAACTAAACAACAATCTGCTGCAAATGCTTTATAAAAAGCTCTTAACTCCACAAAGCCTTTAAAACCGAAAACCAATCATCAATTTTCGCTTCATTCCACTCCAATCAATATTTCCGACTAAACGTTTATACACAAACACGTACTCGTATGGACTCGCATAAAACGAGCGATTTCACGTTTTTAATCGCCAAGCAATCAGTGCTTCCCGTCCAAATAAAAACACCAGTCCAATATACACTTTAGCTTGTTCGAAATAGAGTTTGAGATTGGTTGTTGGGCTGTTGAAGTATTTGATCGCTTGAAGAGTAGTGGGCCTGACATGAATACGAGTGAAGTGGGGAAGCGAGGTTTGTATACAATACAATGCTTTGCCGATGCGATACAATTTCTGTGACGAGTGACGCGAATTGAAGCGGTTCTAGCAATCACACGGGAATCTGGGGACAAAGATGTTTGAAACGAAATCGTATTGAATTTCTGATTTTAGAGAATACCACCGAAACATTTTGAAAACTTAGATGATAAGCACTAAATAATATCATATAAAGTACATGACTGTATACATTAGCGAAAATGAATACTTAATATAATCTATCTCGGCTGTAATCTTGTTCCATTCATTGTTTGTAATCACTCAACGAATGAACTTGCCTAGCCGAATCAGAAAAATGTCGTAAGTTCGTTTGATTCTTAATAATTATCCTCGGATTCGGTTCCAACCAAAGGTGATTATATCACATCACGTGAACTTGACTAGGTGCTACAAGGAGCAGTCAAAGAAAACGGATCAGGATTTGGATTGAGATAGCATATTAATTTCAAGAGTATGCTGAACGACTAAACTCATGGGAAGTCTAAGAGAGTGGTTAATCGAGAATGTGAAAAAATACTTCTATACTTCGTTATTTTGTGGCCTCAATGAAAGTTAAATAAACTCATTCACATAAGCACAAAAGTTAACTCAATTACATTGAAAGTGGAATTTTGAACTGGGTCGAGCATTTGCAAAGTTGTCATTCAACGTACGTACTAACTTCCGCGCAGTCGGTTAAATCTAATCTGAGAGAATTTGTGACCAACCAAACGTAGGTTTATTCCAAAAGTTATCGCGAGCGAGTCAATCAGGCCGCGAATGAATTCCATTATTCGTTCAGCCGTTCAGTCGTTCGGTCCCATTCATCGTTCCTTTGAATAGAATTGAAAGCAATCTTTTTCTGAATCTCATCTGATAGAGTTGTGATCTATAATTGTTTGTTTTTCTCTTTTTTTTTGTATTTCAAAAAGGCAAAGATAAAAAAGAGCTGGGAAGAATATTAACGAAAGAAAATGGAATTGTCTCGAGAATTTACTGAACTTAAAACGTCAATTCGGATGGAAATGCTTGCATAGAGTTATGGTCCAGTGTTATCTGCCTCTATTTACGTTTGTCATGGGATGACCTTAGGCAGACACTGTTTTTTTTTAAAGAAATATTTCTACATCATTGTTCTCAAATCGTAAAGGATCGTGAATAATCGGCATGTCATATAACCAAAATATTAAAAGAGTGGCATCCACAAACTCAAATGGGACCCGCGTGATGGATTACAGTGCATTTCTTCAGAAAGGAGGCTCGAGTCACAACAATTCAAACATAGACTGATTCGGCCTTATAATAAAAACTAAATAAACCTTGGTTTAAACCTGGTCTATCAAGTCCAGGCTTATCTGCAGAGCCATCGTTTTTTGTCCGTATTACAAAACTAAGATAAAACGTCGACTTAAGTAAATCATAAGTCATATGAACAATTGTCTAAACAATTAAATCCACCATGTGTAATAACAATTAAATTTACCTTGTTTGAATCCATTGTGGGTGAAAATAACACAAAAACAACAACACAATGAAATAGATGCTATGAGAAACTTTGACACACCTTTGACAGCTACCACTGTTAGACCATGGTTTATCGCAAAACCACGATTTGTAATAACGTTTGTGTAAATCATAGCTTACAAGATTTTAACCTGGATTTATAGTTAATCCCCTTTTTGTAATAAGGCGGATTATGTCTGGACAGATATATCTCTTTTGTTTCGGAGCTAAACAACTCAAATGAGCAATTACATCTTAAAACTTCCACAGGGCAATTTCAAGAGCAGTTTGCGCTTAATATAATTTGCAGAACATACCTAATTAGTCTTGTATAATGTTTTGGGTCTTCTCCACATTACTCTACTCTCAGTAGAATCATAAAAATATGTAGAATTTCAAGCGAGACGTCCGTAATTAAGTGAGCTGTATATGTTGAATGCTAAGCGAGGCGGGCCGTGAACGTTGTAACAGTATGCGCAAATAATGATATACAAGATGAAACGAACATTTACACGCCGCTCAAATATTCAGAATATTTTCATGAACAATACACGCTTATGAGATGAAAGAGGTTTCTGCCTGTGAGATTTCAGTGTTATTTCTTTTAGTATTCACTTGAGGTGGCTTGGATAAAAGTATTTTTAAGGATTACAGGTATTGAACATTCTTACGGGATTTTTTTAAGGCTAAGCATCACGGGCCATATTTTATTTGTAGATGGTTAGCACCATCTCATACTTAGGTAGGTAGGTTCTCCTTCATAATAAGTTTGTCGTTTGTGTAGTCTGTAATAAGAAGATCTTACAGGATCCGGTAAAAACGTAGCATATGTGTGTCACACACTACCTATGTGACGTAAGTTGCTGGTTCATCGTTCGTTGTTAGGTTGGTTAGTGCTTCGTGCGACAGAGACAACGCTATATGAGACAGAAACTAGTCGGTCATCTCTTTTCAAATGTGAAATATTTTAACGAAAGCACGGAACACATTCTTCAATTACGTCGCATTTAAATAATATACACATCAATGGGATTACCTCCGCGTGAAATCGCAACAATCTTATTACGCCGCGTCACGCAGCACTCGGGAGTAGCCAATTAGATGGCTCCGTGGGATTAGACCGCGCGCTGATTGGCTCGAAAGAAATAAGAATAAATCAACTGCGCTTATTATTGGTAGCCTCTGTTTCATTAAATTCTATGTTGCTTTTGAATGAAGGAAGAGTATTTTTTACAGACATCTGCAGTGTCGTTTTTTTTTACGTTTTACCTCTTGACTGACCTAGTAGTTTACCCGGACACTCTCAAAAAGATTAGAACGTTGTCTTTCTAGACCCAAAAAATCGAAGACATGAGAAACCAACCAACCCACAATAAGTTGTTGAAGGTGGTACACACTTGTTAACAAATTCTGGGGTGTTTTTATTTGTACATTACCTACAGATCATACAACAAATTTATCCATTCAGTTAGATTGGATGAGGAGGGTTCAACTTAATGGATAATTGTCAAGATTCATATGACAACATCTAATCATCATCATCAAATGCCTATTAATTTAATCAAATTCCAAAAAGTACATATTATAATATCAACCTCAGTGTTCCCAGAGAAGAGGAAGAGACGGTGAAGAGATGAAGAGACGGTGGAACAAACGTATATTGTAATGTAATAGTGCTCCCAGATTTCACCGGTAACGGTGTTAAGTCTCACAGAATACGAGCTAAGCCTATTGACTCACGTCGGGCTCAATCCGGAGTGCTGTTGGCCATTTTCTGACTAATCGCATTTCAACTTAGTACTCAGTCCTGAGCCTTTAACTTTGCACTTTGACAGATCGCGCTTAGGATTACTTATTCAATTATGGAGTTGTTTAAGGGTGTTTTGTTAATTTATTATGTACGCAAAGTCTAAATAAGTATTTGTCTTTTTTGTAGAAGTTGTCTTTTAACTTTAATTTTGCTAATGGACCCTTTTTTTCTTTTTTATTGACTTCATGTCATAAAGTCAAAGTGAAATCATAATTATAAACCAAAGGGAATACAATTGAAAATACAGTGAACCAAATAAGTCGTTTCGACATCTGTTAATTACATTATGGTTTCAGATTACACACTCGAAAATAAATAGAAGTACAAAATAATCAGTTAAACGTACTGTGGCACGTACTGTCCCTGAGGACACTTGATATCTAATTGGGTCCCAGACTGAGTGCAAGAAATTGGAAATTGGATGCCTTCTTATTAGCTGCGCAAGAAGTAGCCAATCAGAAAGCTTCGTTAACTATTCTGAAGTTTTTGCTCGGCTTAGCCCAATTATATTGCTACGTTGTTATTATTATACCGTATGAAGGGTGGTCTGATAGGCACATCAGGACATATAAATAAGGGGTGTAAAAAGACATAAAACCGAACCAAAACCGAAAGATGCGTGCTCTTAACGTTATTGTGTGTTTTTGGACCTGATTTTTCCGAACTTTCTTTTGCTTCCGTTTAGAGTTTGTTTAAATGGTAAGTGGTGCCCTTAATTTTTTTGGTCGTATAGCAGTGGCACTACCATTTTTCCAGATTATGGTATTCAGGAGCATCTGGTTAGCCAAGAAGCAACGTCGAAAAAGCTGCCTGCCTTTTCCTAACCATGTTGGGAGTCGGTTTCCAGTCTAACCAGATGCAGCTGAATACCAGTATTTTACGTGGACCGACTGCCTATCTGCCCTCAGCTCTGTTAGTTCTGGGTAACACGATGACCCGTGGTAAGACCCGTCAGACTTTCGGGCCTCTGAATAACAGTATCGATTTTCAAATTACATGTCGGCCACACAGCCTGTTTAAAAACTTGTGTTTTGATAACAGATTTCGAAATTATTATTCATATCTATTAACTTCTGTCCAGATCAATCCAGTTTTAACTGATTGGAACTGGATTAATCTAGCAAAAGACTGGAAACAGTGGAAAAAGTTGGAGGAGGGCTATACTCACCGGACACGGAAGTTTCTACCTCCCGAAACTCCTGGCCATAACTTAAAAACAAAAAAAAACTGTTTTGTTCCATTGTTTAAACTACTCCAAACTTAATTGTATAAAATGTTTAATTATGTTCTAAAATTGCAAGTAACTTACGGATGAAATAAAAAGCTTTATTATTATATATATTAACTTCTGAGCACAAAAAAAAAAGATCCATCTACTAAAGTCAGTCCCCCGATTGATTCCCCTTTACTTCAAACAAAATTGAAAAGAAACACTCGAGCTCTCGGTTTTTTCTTTGAATCATGTATAACATTGTCAATTACCTTCTTTTTATTTGAGGCAATATCGGTCTTTACTAAGAGTAAAAGTCGTGAACTCATGATTCATTGAGTATTTATGAGTGTTCAAGTATTAATATTTATTGAGTGCTTGTTTCTTTCATTGTATGGAAAGTTACACTGCTTAAGTTGATAGGTATACAGCAGGAATTAGTGTGCTGAATATATATGTATATTCAGCTGACCCAAACAACATGCAACGGTGACTATTCGTTGCGAATAGAAAAATATTAGAATTTTTTTTCGAGTACTCCTCCCGTCTTTTAGACGTTTGAAGAATAGAAACTGAATCAACTTTCAACATTTTAAACATTGCTAAGCTTAGGACGATAGAATACTTTCTAAATTCTGTAATTTCGTCTATTCCTCCGTCGATAAGACCAGTTTCTATGGTGTCGTGCTATGTGCGCAGAGAGTAATGAGACGCAAGACCATTTCACGGACCTTTCCAAGACCATACTACTGATATATCATACTACTTAAAAGATTTCATTCTCTTTATTCATTGTTCGTTTGTAACAGAGGAAACTTGGTTACCTGCCCCTCAGCAAGTGAAAACTGGACACTGAAAACAATAATAATTTTAAACTCAAAGCGATGCAATTAATGATGGACTGTTTATAATGTTTCATCCTTTTAATGTTAAATATATGTGATAATAATACAAGTCCCTCGTCAAAAGCTAAGGGAATTTATTTCTGTTCGTTCGGATGAGGCAGCCGTGTGCCTCGGTGAGCCATTTTATAATTAACAATAAAATTAATGGGCAATTTTATTGGTCGTATATTTTCATTGTTACAAACGTAGTAAAAATGGGTCGGGCTCTTAATTTGTATGGTTAGTCAGTGTGTAATTGTGATAACGGTTACAAAAGCTTTATTTCTGCAAAGGGTCAAATAAAAATCAGCGTAAAAATGTCTACCTATTCACGTCTATAACAATTTCATTTGTAGCTTAACTTTCAACTTGTGTTTCAAATACCCTTTTTTATCTTGATTAGATCATACTTCACAGTATACTTTACTTAATTTGACTTTAATTTTATGACACTAGGGCCCACTTGCACCACAAAGCACTAAACAGGTTTAGCGCTAAACTGATTTAAAACATCGTTCTGTCTCTGTCAACTTCAAAGAGTTTGACAGGGAGACAGTGATATTCTAAGGCAGTTTAGCGCTAAACCCGTTTAGTGATGTGTGGTGCAAGTGGGCCTAGATGTGTCATAAAATCAAAGGTAAATTTAAGTTATTTTAACATATTTTATTCTATCCGTGTAATGAAATTCTCTGTTCTGTCAGGCAGTATAGTAATAATGTAATAGTTGGTGTTAGCTCGCTCTGCGTCACCTCGTCCGAGCTCAAGCCTTCATTCATATAAATTATGTGAATGTAGCTACCTCGGATTAATTTGAATGGATGACTTTCATAACTTTGTAGTTGGAAACGCCGGCTTTATTAAAGCATACACGCAGTATTCTCTTGCAGTGTGTATGTAATCTTGTTTTAAGCATTTAACGTGAATTATAAAGTATATCCTGCGTACACCAAAGAGGTAAGCTAAGCAGGGCTGTGCATTAATAACTATCCAACAGAGAATAAGTCTAATGTCACTTCACACACAATCCATTTCCCTTATTAAACGAACAGTTAGATATTATCTCTAGCAAGGCGCTCCTCAGCATAGTGACGGGGCCCGTAGAGGGCCAAATCCTGCCGGGGTCGCGGGACTAACGAATTACCGTGATCCAGGTACGTAAAGGGCTATTGAAGGACACCGTGGATTTTAGTCAGTACAAGTCTGACAGTCCCTCCCGCCCTGTCCTGGGTGGGAGGGACTGTCAGACTTGTACTCATTTGATGATTTTACCAAGCTAAAAAAAAAAACAAGTAAACATTGTGAGGAAACCCATTGGCGCCGTCAGACGGCACGACGGCAAACACTGAGGGCGCAAGGCGTCCTTTGGCGACATTTTATAAAACCGTTCGAGTGTGGACGCAATTTATTTCCATTTGCCACTCGTTACCGTAGCGCTGTTAGCCCGTCGGCGGTAATTTGGAACAAAAAAATCCAGTTCATTCAGGTTGGAACCGGTTTTATCCAGTTTTATCTGGTAATAGCCGGCTGGATTTACGGTTGAGAGTGTGTTTTGCAGCGTTTGTTGTTTACAACTGGTCGTTGGTATGGAAAATGTGATCGTTAACAGTATTTTTTTTCTGTCACTTGAATAAACTGAAAAAACGTAAGGCTAAATTCTCTTGCGATTCAATGACCTCGCACTGAAACCAGCCGCCCACGAAAAACAATTTGTTACTCGGCTTGACTCCGAGTGCTCTTGAGTTTGGAATCAAAACAATTATTTATACAGCTCCAGTAAGGTGTGGCGTGTGCCACAAGCTTAAATGGACCATAAATAACAATTCTACGTACCGATGCTCTGACGCTTTTTTCGACGTTCAGTTGTCTTTAAATTCGATAGCTAAGATTAAGACAGTCACAATACAGTCAAATATATTTAGCGTTTAATTTCACACTGGCAAAGGTTTTTTTACTGGACAACTAGTGTTTTCTAGCGCAACGTCTTACCATTCGTGCGTCATGAACTTGTAAACTATTGAACATTCCCATTGTTAAGAAACACTGTGGGAAGGCATCATCATCACGTTATATATATGTATGTTCCAACTGCTGGGACACAAGCCTCCTCTCTGTGAGAAGGAGTTCGTCAAAAACCACCGTTTGTTGTTGAGTGCGAGTTGGTAGATGTCAAATGTCATAGAATTGTTTGGTTCTAGGACAGGACGGTTTCTTTACGATGTTTTCCTTTACCGTTTTGAGAACAGTGTTGATAAAATAAATTACACAAAGTCTGGCTGTGGAAAGGAGTGTGCCGTAATCCAGATCTCAGGCTATATACGAGTAGCAAACACCATTCAAAGACGACGTTCGTATAGAAATCAGTAGGTGCTTGCAACAGTTTATCATTACTTACCGCTCATCGCCCCGCTTATCGCTGTCTCTCAGGACACGGCCCCTCTTAGGATGTAAAGAGATAACGGTGTAATTAAGTGAAGTGCTTCACCAGCGCAGACAGGCTATAATAAAAATCGTTAGCTGTGAAGTTAAGCAGTTTTAAAATACATTTCAATTTAATAGGAACGAAGTGTCGGACATGATTACCAACGTTTATATTCAACAAGTGAATTGACTTTATTGATAATCACAAGCTGTCTTAAATGTTGATCAACTTTTGTGAGGGCTGACCGTACTAATTGTTATCTCCCAATCGTGCAATAAGTAAGCAAAGTACGTGAATGGTAGTTAGTTATTTGGGGTTAGAACTGGTTATTTCAAAATACCGTAATCTGTCTGGAAAAGGGATGTTCCTGGGACTTTTCACATGAAAATTAAAAATGTGAAGTTTAATTTGCACACCTGAGACACTTTCCTTTTGTATGTGCTATTGTCAATGGTTTCTATGAACATTAGCAATCTTACTTAACCTTTGATGAAACATAATCAATAAATAAATAAATATTCCACAACTATCACACAACGCCATCTAGTCCCAAGCTAAGCAGAGCTTGTGTTATGGGTACTAGACAACCGATAACATACAATAAAAAAATAAACATCAAGAAATATTAGGAAAGGGAAACGTATAAATCTCCTTTCCTCGTCTTACTTCTACAAAACAGTACACACTCATAAACCATCCTGTTCCTGAACGTCGGCTAACCGTTGCTGCTGCCGTATTTCCGGTAGACGAGCTCATATCCGGCGACGACCGGCTCGAGACCGGCTCGAGATGCAGCCCCGCTTGCGATCGCGATCGTAAAGAGTTCTGTAAGTGACGGTAATGGGAGATTGCACGCAGATAGTCTCGTGAAATATAAAGGCAAAGGATACTAGTACTATCATATTTTTTGGTAAATAGAATATTATTATACGTAAATAGAACGAATTTCGGATTTAATCTTCGTAATGAAAAACGATAATCTCCGAATCCATAAAATAAATGTGTGATTTGGTTCCAGCATAAAAGATGTGAAATTATAAGAATGATACGGTGGTTCGGTTGGTTACAAAATAGCAGGAAAAACGAATTAAAATGAACCTATTCGAAGAAGTCATTGAAATCCCTATAACTTTAAAATAAATTTTTAATTTAGTGTTTTAACGTATAACTGGTATAATTGAAATTCAAAAAATTGAAAATATTGTGTTTACAAAGACAATCGTGTTGCTTTCTGTTACACAGTATAAACATATTTAGAGATGGCACTATGGGTACATCTCTGTCCTAATCCTTCGGAGATTAAATCTATGACATCAAATCAAATCAAAAGCATTTATTTCAAGTAGACCAGTTACAGGCACTTTTTGATTGTCAAAGACATTAAAATATAATTAAATACTACAAAATTATGGTGCTCCCAGTCACAAGACATTAAAACTGTGAAAGTACCATAGATGCGTTCCAAGAAGTAGATCTCTATGGAGAAGAACGGGCAAGAAACTCCATGGACACTCTTTTTAGATCGCCAAAATTTTAACAGAACCTTTGTCATCATTCATTTTTAGATGGTACATCATGCCTCCTTTCAAAGGTGAGCAAAAACAAAATTGATAAACAATTTATGAGACAAACTGAACAAAACACATAGTTTCCATGTAGCTGATGCAGCATGAAAACGAAGTTGAACTAGAACTACGACGCACTCACCAGCTTTTGATGACTTTGCACAATATTGCCTTTTAACAGAGTTCAGTATGAAACTTGAACTTTGTAATTTAATGTCTTAATGTTTTATATCAAACTCCGAAGTAATTAAAATGCACTTGCGACCTCTTATAATAAAAGTGGTACCTACATCGGAAACGGGAGCAATAGGGGAACAGTGTTTAAGCCGGGAACGCGAGGTATGATGGGAAATCACACACTTAAGGCAAAATTAACACAATACTAACGTAGCGCAAGCGCCAACGGGACGCCACGTGTCAATAGCCGCTTGCAAACTAAACGACGTCCTGATGGCGCTCGCGCTACGTTAGTGTTGTGTTAGGTATGTCTAAGGAGTGTATGTCCCCGTTATACCTCGCGTCCCCGTCTTATGACCTGTACCATATTTCTTACTAATATTATAAATGAAAGTTTGTGAGGATGGATGGATGTTTGTTACCCTTTCACGTCTAAACAGATTTGAATGAACACACAGATTGTTTCTTATTAATCTTTGTGTTTTTTAAGTGCCTATGTTTTTATTCAGATACTCTGCGGCACACTAGGAATTTCTACTGTGTCGTGGATGCGTTTACAAACATAAAAACACACACACAAACACCCAATAACTATCTGCAGGCCATACAAATATTTGTTGCGCGCGGGGATCGAATCCGCGACACGCTGCGTAGCAGTCGATCACGTAACCATTACGCCAACCGTGCCGTCGTTATCATAAAATGAGTCCTCCCGCCCTGGGTGGAGCATAAGGGACTGTTAGCCTCGTGCTGACTACAATCCACGATGTTCCTTCAATGGCCCTTTGCCTTCCAGGGTCACGGGTACCTGTTTAGACAGTCCCCGGCAGAAGATTGTTTATAATCTGGATTAACACATAGGATAGTTTTTGTAGCGATTTGATGTTCCTATGGGATAATATTTGAGTTGTAACGGTCAAAGCGGCTGGCAGCAGCTAGTTGTTATACAAGTGAGGGATTTTTATGTCTCCTGCGGGAAATGTTCGGTGCACTGGAATCAAAGCTATCACGTGTCCATCTTTACGAGTTCCTTGTTGAGTTGCAAATACAGATGGGAAGCAGAAAGTGGATTAAACTTTTACATTTAATCTTTGCAGACAACAGAATTATACTGTGCCAGAAGCTTTTCTTTTTTTTATCCCACAGGGCAGGGCGGGAGGGACTGTCAGACTTGTACTGACTAAAATCCACGGTGTCCTTCACTAGCCCTTTACGTACCGGGGTCACGGTAATCTGTTAGTCCCGTGATCCCGGCAGGCTTTGGCTCTCTACAGGCCCCGTCACTATGCTGACACTTTTTGAGGCGCGCGTGGAACACAACGCGCCGTGGACCCGGGCATGGTCCATGGTCGGACAGCGAGTCGCCCATTACTCGCTGCCCGCATGCCCGCGCTTACGGTGGCCGGAGATCGTCTGGCGACGTCCGACGCCGTGGGCGTCTACCACTGCGGCTGGGGTGGAGGGAGGACGCTGTCCTCTCCCTCACGCGACCCGCCTCCTCCTTCACGAGCATAACTGCTTCGCAGAAGGAGGCGACCGCTTCCCACTCCGTCTCGCCCCGCAGCATGGCCTTGACCAATGCCGGGCGCGAGAGGTCTCCGCCTATCGCCGTCGTGAGGACACGGCGGTGCTCTGCCCAAGCGGGGCAGTCCTGCAGATCCTCGCAGTGGTGACACCCAGGTGCCAGAAGCTAGGCAAGATATTAGGGTCCATAGATAGATGGTCACCCCATCCATTAAAATGCAGAGTTTATCCATAAGCCGTTGACCCCGTTTTATCATTTGTAGATCTTTGACAGTCGTTACAGGTAGTCAGTGTCCGAAAGTCTGACAACTAGTCTTACCAAAAGGACATCTCATTACCCGATAATATTTGGATCAACTGCATCCAGCTACACTGGAAGCTGACCTCAATATTGTGTTCAGAAGGTTGGGAATGTCGCAAACAGCTGTCAAATATTTACTAGCTTTAATTAATTTGGTAATTTTACTGTATGGAAATAAGAAATATGGCTCTGTAGTGCACTAAAAAATGTATATAGGAATGCAATTAAAACACTAAATTTGATGTTGTAACCGTTTCAGGTGTAAGAAAAGTACTTATTTGGAAAGTTTCCAAATACTTTTTTTACATCTAAAACTATTTATTCGGTGTTACGATATTAATTATTGCATTCCATAATCATTTTTTTAGTGCACTACAAAGTCATGTTTCTTACTTCCATACATTAACATTGCCAAATTAATTAAAACTTGTTAATATTTGACAACTATTTGCGTCGTTGCCAACTTTCCGATCACGCGCTCTTTAAACGATGTTACTGTAAAACAAAATAATTAAATCTGGTTTATTTTGACTTAGTTTCTGACTGGTGTAATTATGGTAACATTAATATTAGTTTGTACTGATACGCATAATAGACATTGAACTATAGTAATAAAATAGCTCAATTTAATAAGTTAATATAATTATGGAATAATAAATGGTTTATAAACGGAAATTAACTACATTTTGGTTAAAACAATTTCGATCCAGAAGAAGTAATAGAATTCATCTCAGTAGGTATTTTATCACACTACCCCCATTGCATTTTATTTTTCATAAAATTGAGTTGCATTTTTGGTCAGTCTGGCTTGCGCCTCGTAGTCGGAAAGGTCAAAAATCCCCGAAAGTCGCGAATAAAAGTATTTGACCCATTACAAAGTGAATCTTTTATTTATACGTGGAATAAATTCGTAATAATAACGACTGTGGACTTATTTTAACCAGTGAGCTAATAATTTGGGAAAATATAACACAGGTAGGTACTTGGATTTTATTGAACCTTCGGCACGACTTGCCCTTCGACCAACTAACTAAATGTGGGTTTAACACATAACAGACAATCAGTTTGCATGTTGTTATAGTACTAAGTAGAATGTAAACAAAATTGTTTGAATTTTGTTCTAACTGTTCGTTGTTTTATTGTTTGCAGGTAAGTCCTAACTCGCGAACTGCTGTGGTGAGTCTTTGCATGGAATATAATAATTTATTTAGTTGTACCAGTGAAGTGAGTATTTTCATTCTATTATCTAAATATCTGGTCTATAAAGTTCCCTCTTTATTAGGTCTATAAAGAGCTAATAAAGAGGGAAAAATGTCAGCGCCCTTGAAATGCTGAGTTCGAGTAGGTATGTAATTTTATATGAGGCACCAGACTATTTTACGATGTGTAACACCTTAACTATCGCTTCTGTGGAAGTACTTTGCTGAAATGCAATGAAAGAAAAGTATAAGTCTGCTTTTCCACCAGAGATGTGCTATGCTACGTTGCTATGGATCCGTTTGATATCCACCAATCATATTTATTGGTGCACATGGCATAGCTCTGTTGGAAACGGATTCAACTAAGATATGGATTTTATATGGAAGGATGCGTGCTCTGGATGTATGTTAAGTATAGAGTATGTAATGTAGAGAGGTACTTATTACGGTAATAAAAGTACATCGTCTGTACTCTGACCGACTGCAGTAACTAAAATATAACGGGGAATAAAAGAAAGCATACTGGACGAGGAATTATGTTGGAATACTTTATTTAATCTTTAGTCTATTTAACAATTACATATAACTTATAACGAACCCGAACCTTTACGAGTGTAAGCCATCGGTCCAGCACACTAATGTGTCCCGCAGACGAGACGGCTGGTCGCCGGCACGACTGACCTGCTGCCCGGCTGCCCGGTCACCGTGAACGATTTACCAACATCGTTACAAAGTTCGGCCTGTTAACCGCTGTCACCAACATGTAGTTCAATCATGGTTAACAAAACAAAAAACTAAAATTGCTTTGCGGTAGAAATCCCTGTACAGTGTTATGTGTGCTTTAAAATATGTAGCTATATCAATTAAAAATACAGTTTTACAACATATATGTAGTTTATGAATGGAGAGATTCCAAAGGTGCTAAACTTCTATCTTGTTTATAGGTTAAGGATACTTTTTTCCAGCAGTGGTACAATTTTGCTAATGCATTGCCTCTTCCCGGCCAACGACTTCTTCCATTGCCGAACATACACAATATACATTTTTTTTATTTGTACTAACACTGTTAAGACAGATAGGTCTAGGTGTCGGAGTGGGTGTGGGAGTCAGGGTCGGTGACACCGTCAGTTACTTTGGTCTCGGTGTCGGAGTGGGTGTCGGTGTCGGTGTCAGTGTCGGTGTCAGTGTCAGTGTCGGTCTCGGAGATATTGTCGATGTTAGAGTCATTGTCACTGTCATCGGTCAGTGTCGTTGGTCTCGGTGTCGTCGGTATAGTCATCGTCATCAATAGTCATCGTCATAGTCATCGTCATCGTCTCATCGTCATCATCGTCATCGTCATCATCGTCATCATCGTCATGTCAGTGGCAGTGTCAGTGTCACTGTCACTGTTAGTGTCAGAGTCATCGTCATCGTCATCGTCATCGTCATCGTCATTGTCATCGTCATCGTCATCGTGTTCGTCATCGTCATCGTCATCGTCATCGTCATCGACATCGTCATCGTCATCGTCATCATCGTCATCGTCATCTTCATCGTCGTCGTCATCGTCATCATGTTAGTTTCAGTGTCAGTGTCAGCATCATCGTCATCGACATTGTCATCATCATCGTCACCGACACCGTCATCGTCATGTCAGTGTCAGTGTCGTCGGTCTCGGTCTGGGTGTCGGAGTGGGTGTGGGAGTCAGGGTCGGTGTCACTGTCATCGTCATCATCATCGTCATCGTCATCGTCATCATCGTCATCGTCATCGTCATCTTCATCGTCGTCGTCATCGTCATCATGTTAGTGTCAGTGTCATCGGTCTCAGAGTCAGAGTCAGTGTCAGAGTCAGTGTCTGAGTGAGAGTCAGAGTGAGAGTCATCGTCATCGTCATCGTCCTCGTCCTCGTCATCGTCACCGTCATCATCATGATCATCATCAAGTCAGTGTCATCGTCACCGTCATGATCATCATCAAGTCATCGTCATCGTCATCGTCATCGTCGTCATCATCGTCATCGTCATCTTCATCGTCGTCGTCATCGTCATCATGTTAGTTTCAGTGTCAGTGTCAGCATCATCGTCATCGACATTGTCATCATCATCGTCACCGCCATCGTCATCGTCATCGTCATCGTCATAGTCATCGTCATGATCATCATCAAGTCATCGTCATCGTCATCGTCATCGTCATCGTCATCACCACCGTCATCGTCATCGTCATCGTCATCGTCATGGTCATCATCAAGTCATCGTCATCATCATCGTCATCGTCATCGTCATCATCGTCATCGTCATCGTCATCGTCATCGTCATCTTCATCGTCGTCGTCATCGTCATCATGTTAGTGTCAGTGTCATCGGTCTCAGAGTCAGAGTCAGTGTCAGAGTCAGTGTCTGAGTGAGAGTCAGAGTCAGAGTCAGAGTGAGAGTCAGAGTGAGAGTCATCGTCATCGTCATCGTCCTCGTCCTCGTCATCGTCATCGTCACCGTCATCATCATGATCATCATCAAGTCAGTGTCATCGTCATCGTCATCGTCATCACCACCGTCATCGTCATCGTCATCGTCATCGTCATGGTCATCATCAAGTCATCGTCATCGTCATCGTCATCGTCATCGTCGTCGTCATCGTCATCGTCATCGTCATCGTCATAGTCATCGTCATCATCGTCATCGTCATCGTCATCGTCATCTTCATCGTCGTCGTCATCGTCATGATCATCATCAAGTCAGTGTCATCGTCATCATCGTCATGTCAGGGTGACACTGTCAGTTTCTTTGGTCTCGGTGTCGGAGTGGGTGTTGGTGTCAGTGTCAGTGTCTGTGTCAGTGTCGGTGTCGGTGTCAGTGTCAGTGTCAGCATCATCGTCATCGACATTGTCATCATCATCGTCACCGACACCGTCATCGTCATGTCAGTGTCAGTGTCGTCGGTCTCGGTCTGGGTGTCGGAGTGGATGTGGGAGTCAGGGTCGGTGTCACTGTTAGGTTCATCATCATCGTCATCGTCATCGTCATCGTCATCGTCATCGTCATCGTTATTGTCATCGTCATAGACATCGTCGTCGTCGTCGTCGTCGTCGTCGTCATCGTCATCGTCATCGTCATCGTCATCGTCATCGTCATCGTCATCGTCATCGTCATCGTCATCGTCATCGTCATCGTCATCGTCATCGTCATCATCATGATCATCATCAAGTCAGTGTCATCGTCATCGTCATCTTCATCGTCGTCGTCATCGTCATCATGTTAGTGTCAGTGTCATCGGTCTCAGAGTCAGAGTCAGTGTCAGAGTCAGTGCCAGAGTGAGAGTCAGAGTCAGAGTGAGAGTCAGAGTGAGAGTCAGAGTGAGACTCATCGTCATCGTCATCGTCATCGTCATCGTCACCGTCATCATCATGATCATCATCAAGTCAGTGTAATCGTCATCGTCATGATCATCATCAAATCATGGTCATCGTCATCTTTATCGTCGTCGTCATCGTCATCATGTTAGTGTGAGTGTCATCGGTCTCAGAGTCAGACTCAGTGTCAGAGTGAGAGTGAGAGTCAGAGTCAGAGACAGAGTCAGAGTGAGAGTCAGAGTGAGAGTCAGAGTGAGAGTCAGAGTGAGACTCATCGTCATCGTCATCGTCCTCGTCATCGTCACCGTCATCATCATGATCATCATCAAGTCAGTG